>JAGXCT010036962.1:59019-125583 GCA_022495035.1 Philopotamus ludificatus | reverse complement strand
TAACAATTCAATTCCTTTACAAACACTAGTTTTAATCACGTTCGACGCACACAATTAATTCATGACCCTCCCGTAGGAACCGAAAATTTAATTAAATTTTATAATTAGATTTTTTAGGATTTCAATTATCCGGAAGCTATTTCTATTTAAAGTGCAAATCGTTAGGGCTGGCAGATGTCAGGTGTCGTTATACATACTAAATCGGACGACCGGGCTGAAGTCATTAATTTTAATCGAGGTCAGGATCACATTATTACATCACCGCTTTGACGTGTACACAATCAGTAATAATATTAGCATTCAGAGAATTTGCAATATGCATATTGAATGTCAATACAATAATAATTGAGAGAATGATAAATTCAAAAATGTTAATACTATTCAATATATTGAATTCCTCTAGTAAAGCCTAGAGTATAATTATTTTGTTAAAATATTCATTTAGATGAATATGAAGTATTAGATTATACATTTATTATATATTAATATATGTTATTTATATTGTAATAAGGACAAAATCGATATAACCATGGCTAACAAAAATATATAAATTTCGCTTTCAAAATCCTAAAAAGACTAATAATCGATTAAAGAACTTACTTTGGGACATAATAAAATTCTCAAATTGTAGAGCCGAAATGACGCATAAAAAAACATAAAAGTGATAATCTTCAGTTTAGTCATATAGGCGCAAATATAAATAAAAAATCAAGATAGATATAATGCAAGAAAATAAAAAAGAGGTGCTATAATTCTGGAGAAATTTGGAGTCCAAGTTAAAGAATTAGAATTAAATACAATTTTGTTAGATTAGAAATAAATATAAATCAGTTATTATTAATTATTAGTATTAAAACCACACAGAGTTTACACTAAAATTAAATGTAAACTTTCTAGTTCCGTTCTTGTGCACTTAAAAGCCAGAAAAATATTCCATAAACCGCTCATCAAAAACAATTCTTAGATTTAATTATTATTAAGTTAGGTTTGTTAAGTTATTAAGATTTAAAAACAGGTTTACCTAAATTAATTCCCAAATTTAAACGTGCTATCTATCTTAGGGAGAAGAAAATGAAGGTCGTCAAGATGTAAATGGGGATCTGCATGATCGAGGCCCATTTAGGTTGAATTGCGCACAAACGAAGAACTTGAGGTGCAGTTTAGAAAGCTTTATCAGCAGTTCTGGCTTGGAAAAGATATTTCTGATGTATCCTATTTATTATTATTATTTAAGTGGCCTTCTAATTCTGAAGCGACTCTTTGCCACCTGGAGGACACTACGTGATTTCCAGTAGAGACACATCCGTTTCAACCATGATGCCAGGTCTGTGCCGGTCGTCCTCCAGGTTATTTGATCTTGGCTCTTCGAATATGTCGAGCTGTCAACACGCGGATTGTAACAATAATAATCAGACGAGGCTAGGGCTAATTCATATTTAATCCACGGTCTGATTGGGCGCTACAAGCACCTCCTGTAGCACTTCTGTCACCGAATTGGCCTGGATAGCGGCCTGGCTCATTTCTCTTCTTCTAATCAAACAAATGGTAGTCTGAATGGGCTAAGTTTGGCGTGTAAGCAGGATGCAGTAAAGCCGTCAAAAACCCAAGTCATCCATTTTTTCTCATCTTTTAGGTTAAAATTTTCGGATTTGAACTTTCTGTATCAGCGTTGACATTTTCTGACATCTAATACGTCCCATAAATGTCGCAAATATTTCTTGTAGCGATTTTAGTTGCGCTTTTCTTGGAGTAAAACTGAAAGAGTATGCAGTTTTGCAAATGGTCTTCTGAAGGAACAAATTCGACCATTGCGACTGGGTCGAGTAATTTTTTTTTTGTATTGAACACAGGCGGAGTCGTGTCACGACAAGCACACAATAAAATAACACGTCTTGCCTCATCAAAGGACTAAAAACAACTGTTTCTAAAACTATCCTTTGAAAATACGACAGGACCTTTTACTACACCTAATATATTAAAAGAGTTATCGAGAAAATTAAAAAAAAACTTGGGGTCCACAATATACCGACTAGGTTAATCAAAATTATTAATTATAGGTATATAAATTAAAAGTATAAACTATCTTTTTACAGCAATCGGAGGACTATCGCATTTATATATATGGCCAATACTAACACAGCCACATACTTATAGTACTTTGTCAATTTACAATTTTTCAAACTGTTAGAGATAAAAAATATAAGCGTTAATAGCGTAAATTTATTTAAAGTATCGATTTTTTTATTGATAAATCACGGTATTAAATAAAAAAAGAGAAAACGCAATTCTTCTCTGACCAATCCAATAAGGTCCAAACAATCACAATGTGTGCAGGATGGCCACAGAAAAAAATAAACACATCTACACGATTACAATATTGGGCACATGGAGATGATAAAATCAGTAAACACGAAATAATTGTTTCGATTTGCAGAGGCACAGTCCCATGAGGGTGGGGGAGAAAAAAAATATACAGTTAGAGAAGAATTGAAGGGCGGAAATTAAAAAGCAGACATGCGCCGCGACGCCGGGCAGCGCAGCGTTCGAAATGGCATTATTAGGGATAGGCAGTTTCGCGCGAATAATTTGGCACGCGCATTTACTTACGCGCTTCCTATTTCGGGAGCAACCCAATTTGGCGTCCCGGGCACAAATGGACACTAAACCGGGAAAACACCCGCAGCGCCAAATTATCCGTGACGGGCAACGCCTTTCTTACGCGAATCCCATATTTCTATCGTGATATATTTTTTTTATCATCCCCTATTTTTTTTGTTTTGTTTTCTGTTTGTACACCACTATAAATACCAAATCGAATTGCTTATTCCATCCGCTCTGACGTAAATATTGCAAAGCCGGATTCATACAGGCATATGAATTGGGATACAAAATTCAGTTTACGTTTGTATGGTATGCATGGACCGAACAACATAATGTGGTCTCTCAAGCAACGGTCGTGGTTTCTATATTATACACGTATTTAAATACCGACCTCGAGAAGACACCGCATCGTAACTTTTTTTATTAAATATTGGACTTATTTATCTACACATGATACCACAAATGTAACTTCTTACATTATGAAAAGAAATATAAAATCACTTACCATTTATTATATAAATATAGCTTTTATGAAGGTGTCTCCGAAAAAAGTAGCTATATCTTTGATCGACTCTACAATTAAAAAAAACTCAGTATTATTATTTGGATCGGCATTTTAAATGTACAACATATTAAAATATCGAGTGCACGAGTGCATTGTAAAAATAATACGAGGACTAAAAATAAACGAACAAACTTTTAATCGATATTTGAAGCCAGTTTGTGACCAAAATATGGCGAATCTCTATCATTTTTAATGCTATAAAACCTTTATGCCCGTCTAATAAATTTTATTTTATTGTAAGCATAAAATGTCTAATCCGAAAACACATTAGACGCTGTATGTCGCTATTTTATATCAACATCGCCGACAAAGCCACAAAAGCCAAAATTGACACAAAACCACCACTGAAATTCATCAAATGTCATGTACTAACGGTAGGCATATATCAATTTTGATTTAAGGGATTGAAATGGATGAATCTATATTTAATAGATGCACCTACATCAAAAAAAAAACTTATTAAATATTGGCAAAATAAAAAAAAAATGGTTACAGCTTTAATTATTCTTATTAATCAATTAAAAATTATTAGTAGAGATGAATTTTAAATGAATCGATAAAACCTATTTTGGATGCTGTTTGTATTTTCCTTATATAAAAAATATACACTTCTTTGCTATCTAGAAATATATTCTTTTATCTTCCTAATTTGGTACATATTAACTCATGGTCTACGGGGGTCGTGGATTCCACGTCAAAATCGTTTTTGTGTATGTCCGGGGCGCGGATATCACACGCTATCCGACACTACGCGTTTTGTCAGCTGTGACTTTTACAACACTACTTATTTATTACACTTTAATATTATTTTTTCGTCAGCCAATACTATGCGTTTTGATCTGCTGTATCTATTAGAGCGTTTGTTTTTTCAAATATTTTCTTACCGGTAGGATACTTTATTTTTGATAAATAAATTCTTAATTATGTCATTTCGTAAATGTTATCTTTAATTTATGACGTTCCTTAATATTCGGAGCTATAAAAACAACTGTTGTGGATAATAAAAACTATGGCCTTCCCCAATGACCCAACGGCTAATGAATGAAATTTCACACACAAGCCTTCAAAAAGGTTTTGTGACCGTCCAATAAATGTTAAAGTTAAAGTAATTTAATTTTTTTTTAGAGAATGGGCCCAGGCTCATTTTTTTTCGCGATTCACCCCGCAGGCAATCTGTTAAACTTTGATGTTGTTTATAATATTATTCCATTTATTATGGTGTCTGTCGCAAAAAAAATATACACAGTACCAATTACTTAAATTTACTGCAAGAGTCTATAAGGGTAATATTCATTCAAACTATATCATTATCATCGTAATCATCATTTGCCAGCCACGAGACATTCTCTCGCTGAGGGAATAGGTCTTACCAGACTCTCGAATGTCAGTCGAGGCCAAAGGAATCCTCTTTCGTGTCCATACCGCGGGGACCTAAGCCGTCTTGGTATGCGGTTTTTTAGGAAAACTCTTTACAAAAAATTGCAATACTAAATTATTAATTTTGGACATACATGTCTACATTACCGCGAGGATATTATGTATGTATACATGTGACACCGACATATGAAACCGATATTTATATACGAAATTCTAAATATATGGCATAACAATATCGCTTACGGGAATGGAAAAGGACATATATCCAATGAATTTACAACGGTATCGCTCACCGCATTCAATCCCATTGGAAACGTTACCATAAATTTATAAACAGCCGGCATTACGCAATAAAAAGTGAAAATTACGACGAATAAAATATTTACACCGTTTTACGCGAGTCGAAAAATATTTTTGGCAACTTTTTTTTGCCGTGATGGACCAAATCCATTTGCGGGGAATCCGTTACCGTGTATCAGAAGTGGCACACAAAAATAAAAGAAAGCGATAATTCGGCAGACTTTGGGTCGGGATTTTCCGAACTTTGCTCTCAAACCGCCGGGGTGGATAAACCAAATCCTCCGATACTATATACACACGGGCAGGGAAGAAAAACCCGGAAAAGTTCCGTCGGGTAATCGCGCTCCACGCACAAAACTTTTTAACAAAGATTCCAGCTTTTGCAAATATTTCAGTTTTGCGCAGACATACAATGTGTAGCCGAAAAATAACAAGACCGGCTAACATATTTAATATTTTATATAATTTACAGCAAAGACCGATTAAAATATAAATACAATGACTCTCCATTCATTCATCTTGATAATTTCAATTATATAAATGAAATATATTTACTTAAATTGCTCGAATAATCCTTAAATTAGGCGGATTCAGTCTCGTTACTTTTCTCGCGATCTGTGTATGTGCGCGTACACAGCAAACACTTCTGATCGGAAGTAGAATCCGACGCTAAACGACTTTGCAACTTCGTTCGTTTGTTCAATGCGAATAATAAAATGCGAGCTGTCGAGTTTGAATGACGCGCCGTTGAAGTGCGGGAAACGAGAAGGGCCACGTATATAAATGTCGATCTTTAAGCTTCATTAATTTTTCGTCTAAAATGTACGTTTTTTTAATGTCGCCGTTCGAGCCTTTAAATGTCAATAAATCCATTATGGTTGATAATAGCGCCGAAGCGAAAAATATTTCATCGCGGATGACGTCAAATTAATATAAGGGTGGAAAATATTAAAAGGCTACGTAGAAGAAGATTTGGAAAGGTTTCACGACGATGAATATTTTATCAAAACGATTTCCCACTTATTTTTTCTTTCATCTATCACAGTTCAAAATTCCATGTTAATATTAAATCATATATTTCATGAGAACATTTTATTAACATTATGTATTCTGGGTAAAAAAAAATATGGCGTTATCATCATAAAATTTTGCCTTTTTATAGCGCTTATTTAATGCAAAAATAATAAATGTTTAAAGATTATAATAATAAAAAATATGTTTTATGTTTGTGGTGATATGTGCTATAGTCTTTTAAAATTTAATCAGTTAATTAACAATGTTGCAATTTAATAAAATTTTTGCATATTCATGAAATTACCAAATGGAATTGAGCCCGAATATTTTTCCGACGCGAGTTCTATGATATTTTTTTTTGCAACGGTCATCCCACTAATTGACATACTTTTTTGCCCTACATTTTTCACGAATAAATTAAATATTAATAAATTGAAAAATGCTTTTATATTTCAATATATAAATATGTTTTTTTAAATAAACGTAGCAAAGACAAACATTTCCCTTATATTCTACCGGGCACCTCGTAGTCATCGATCAATCTATTGCCGGGAACGTCAGTCAACATATATTTTTTGCAAGTCGTCTATGTTGATGGAAACCACGAGATTTTTTTTCAATCCTTGGGTTAACCGAAAGAAAGAATTTACAGGGATTTCGGCGATTTAACTGGGGATATTTAAACGGTGGGTTACGAAGGGTTACACACGCACTTGCGTATGTATATAACCCACATGTAGCCAATTATTTACGGTTCACCGAGTTTTTTTTACTGACCCCTCATTGAAAAGAAACCCTTGTAAATTATGTAACCGAACTACATTACATACTTTTTGGAACTAATTTTTTATTTAAAAATTAGACGAACAAAATTCATAAGACCCTGTTAAGTTTATGCAGAAGTATGATTCAATATTTTACGTGATATCCGATGCCACACAGAATATTTATTATACATCCACAGAACCAAAAATAATTATCTATTTCTATGTATACAACATATTATAAATTATATCTGTATATATTTATAATTTTCAGCGTAGCCAATAATAGATCATTTTCATTCTAGTAGACCACTTATATAAAAATTATCTTTATTTTATACATAGATTTTTAGGTAAAAAATGGTTAATATCAGGTAAAAAAAATGCTTTATAAATTTAAAGGGGTTGAGATTCTCAATACAAAAAAATATTATATATTATAAAACTTACTTTGCCGATTTATGAATAGATAAATTTTTAACACTAACATGAACAATCCTGTAGATTATTTTATATTCCTTTCACTGACACTAACAATTCATATACAAAATATCTTATAATAAAACAATATTTTTCCACTAAATTAAATAATAAATTAGGTTAAATTTGGTGTTTAATGTAAATCTCACAATATAATTTATTCTTATAAGTATTATTATTCAAAAATGTACAAATCATCCATTTTACTATTTTTTTTTTATAAATAAAAATTATATTGACATAATATAATTTTTATTTATAAAAATTATATTATGTCAATATAAAAAAAAACAAATATTTATCTATATCAATTAGTGAACTTGGCACGGGGATATCTTAAGGACAAATTAATGCAAATCACAGTATTTTTATTTTCGCATTAATGGCGAACGAGACGACATCTCTCCCTCATACTGAATTTTGAAATTTAATCAAGCCCGGTTTTAGTGGCTTGGGCAACCGGTTTCGGTAAACAAAAAACAAATTATGGCCAGGGCCTTACCTGGGGGCACACCCGAATATTTAACCCACCCCCACCGAATATTAAAAAAAAATACGGTTCGCTTTAAAAGAAAGCAGCCAGCTACGCAGGGTTCAGATATAAAGTCTTCGCGGTATGGGCCATTATGCAAGATTACCACTCGTCATCTTCATATTTCGTAATGAGGACCATTTGATAGGAGAAGCTGTTCCGCCCTTACCCTGCGAGGCAACAAGTGAACGGGAAAATGTGAGGGAAAAAACATGTTTCGTAGGGAAAAAAATCAGTAAAATGTAAATAGAAAACTTATATTTTTGGCAACCCAAAATTATGCATATATATAGCGGCAGCTAATGGGCGTTAGTAAAATGTATTTTAAAAGATTTAATATTAAATAAAGGACAAACATTTTACCATTCGCATAGGAAATATATTCACTTGTTTGAAGGATTGTGGATATTAAACTACTAAAGAATATAAATATATTTCAATAAATTTAATAAAACTTGTAGGAAAAATATTTAATAAAAGATGAATTTTCATATAAGTAGGTTTCTCTGGTACCAGCTCTTCTAAGCGCGAACTTGAAAAATTACATCTTAGTATATATGTTACCAACTTTGGTGTAGATAAATGATTACCTTGTGCTAGCTTAACACGGCTGACTAACCTGCCAATAGCGAATGCTGGGATGGTACCTTCAGCCCCTTTCCTACTCCTAACAAATTGAATCCCTCCTGTAGGTGCCAGGCCGTAGTGGCCGCGAGGAAATTCATTCAGACGGAAGTAACGCCATAGCTGGGGGCTATTCTAGACTTTCCCTAAGGCGTGCAATGTTGGTCTACAGGTCTAAAGAAGATCCCTCCTTCTGTGAAGCTAGTTCTTGGTGTGCTCTGAAAGGCGGAGGCAACTCTAGGAGGTAATCTATAATTTATTCGTTCGTATTTGCTTTAGTGTTTGATATTAAAATTTCTAGGGATTTGGTTGTGACAAAATTTTCACGCTTCATTATGATGTTAATAATAATAATTGCGAGAAAAACTTGTTTAATTATGATTGGAACAAAATGAGTTATTCCGCTTTAAAAATAACATTCTTGCGATAATTTTATACAATTATTTATGATAAATTCATGAGGAAATGTATGCCGGTAACATTGAGTTTTTAAATTAAAAATATGATATTATTTTAAACGAAGCCGTACATGAACACATATTTTTCCGAAAATGGAGATATAACACTTATAAATATTTTAGAATATAAATATTTATAATTTATTAATTTGTATATTGTAATATTGTTTTCAATTCCTGAAACTTGTAATCATATTCAAATTTAAATATTATTTTTTTTTTTTTTAAATATTTTATCCTTAAAACATGCTGAGGTCTGGTTTTCATTTGTTTTCCTTTGTTTTAAGGCGATTAAATGGCAGCAGAATCTTTTCTATTTAATTTTTACATCCTAATGGTTATACCAGACGCAATATGAATTGTAATTCTGTATTTTTTTATTCAAGAATCCCCAAGAAAATTGTACATTCCCTAATGTTTTAAATCGCGAGAGCAGAAACCATAAAGCTTAATTGCTTACAACGAGACATTGCATACAAAGGGGTAGATTTCTATCTATCGAACGACTACATCTCTTTATTAATTCTACGGGGAAATAAAAGAGAAACCCCAGTGATATATTTATTTTGTTATTGTAGCAAAGGTATACCGTATTTATACAGTATACCCTCACGCAAGTTCATTTAATATATTGCCGAGGAAGTACCGAAACTTTTTCGATATCCACGTACTTATTAATCTCCAACATCCAAGTTTTAATCTTGGCCCATACGCACAGATGTATATACATATACACGCACCACTTAGTGGATAACTATATATTTTAACATTCTTGGCATATACCGGAAACAACATCCTTAGTGGATTTTTGGTGAAACGCTCTATGTATGCCTTCATTTAGAAAATAAAGGCATACGTACTAGTTAATCCGATTAGGTGTGCATTACTTATCTCCTCTCTCAATAATCTAAGTTATATATTCAATAATTAAAGATATAAAAAAATATAAATATGGTTACATAATTATTATAATTATTAATCTTTATGATTGAAATATTAATAAATGATAAAATATCTTGTACATATATTTTGACAACAAAACCATTTGTAATTACATATATCAACGTAATGAAATCATTAGTTTGCATATATTCATAACTAATGAATTAGTTCTGAAAATGTTATCAAATTCAGATATGCATGGATAATTCAATTCAAATATTAATATTATGTATGAAAATTTGATATATTTAAGATTACAGTGCAATTATCATTATTATTATAACGCGGCTACATTTAATACTGAAAAAAATGTGTAGCAGACTAAGCAGTATTATTTTAAAATATCTCTGGCAAAAAATCTAAATGCTATGCAAATTTAATGATATAATACTGAAAGCCGTGCATAGTTATTCATATTTAAAAAAAAAACAATAAATTTAATTTTCAAATTAGGTTTTTTTTCCTGCGTGACATAAGATAAGATATGCTATTATGGTGAAAAACAGAAAGGTATTAAGATATTATTTTAAATTTGAATTTTCATAGTAACCCTCGAGTCGTGTAGATTTAAATTCTAAAATGTTGTTATACAAAAATGTTATAAATATATCGATATAGCCGGCTTTATATTTTAAATACTTCAATAATTAAATAAACATGTTAAATATATAATTATATTATGTATTTGTACATATACAATACAATATCAATGCAAATACAATTTGGATCTGGATAACAACCAGCATCAACAGAAAACCGTTCGAATTTAAATTAATAATTAAATAACAACAATACAGTCATATTAATACTTCATAATTATACATTGTTTCTATATAGTAAAACTCTAAATTCTTAAAATGATTAGGTCATTCAGATCATAAATTTATTCCAGTTATGGCCATTAAAATTTAACACATATATTTTTATAATATATCACGACTATTAAATTTTATATAATATATTACTTACATGCAATGGTTGTATATATCAATTTTATGATTTTTCACAACCGTATCGCATATAGCGTGAAAACAAACTGATAAATAAATGATTTTGTTTTTAATTTAAAATTGAATTAAACATATGAATTCAAATTAATTTAAATTCGAACTAATAAACCGACACGCCCTTGCTGTTTAAAATATACGATATTTCATTTTATTTTACGTTTATCACATTATATTAATAGTCCTGACGAGTCTGTAGAAAAACAAAAGTAGGTGGTATTTGGGTGGGATCAAATCGTTTTTTTATGTTTATTACTACATCTATTTTCTGAAACAGATCCACAAGGGCCACCGAAGACGCCAACAGTACTGTAAGTAACCCACGTTTGTCTTTCAATAGAGTATTCAAGCAGAATAAAAAACTACCACAGTGTATGTACGTACAATTCGACCCTGTTACGATTGTTCTTTGCGATGCAAAATTAGTATTTACAAACTCTCGTTGAACCATATCTATACAAATATGTTAAAGCTTTAAAGTATATCTTATATATGTATTAGGTTGAGTCATAAATAACTTCCGATTTTTTTATCATACTTTTATTTAAAAAAAATATAAAATTATATCAATCTATTATGTATTTATCACTGCTAACCTATATGCTATAACCTTCTTACATCTTATAGGTGACTTATCGATCCCCTCATGCAATTTGGTGGGTTTGAACTAAAATAAAGTATCTAGGGCCTGATTGAATTGCTCATCATTAATGAAAGTTTTTTCGTTCAAAAAGTTCACAAATAGAACAGAAAAGGTGGTAGTCCATAGGAGCAAGATCTGGGGAGTAGGGTGAATGTGACAAAACAGACCAGTTGAGCTCCAGATTTTTTTCTTAAGTCATCTTTGCCGTGTGTGGTCTGGCGTTATCGACTAACAGGACAACGTGCAGGACGCTTTTCTAGTCATCTCGTGTTGGATTATTCCTCGACGATCCCACCATACACACAATAACGTTTTCTCGCCATGATTATTGGGTTTAGGGCCTGGTAGGGGTGGTAGATCATTATCCAAATTTGGACTTTTGCCGACAATATTTTTATAGGTGATCCATTTTTCATCGCCTGTTATTGCCCTGTCCAAAAAAGGCTCGATTTTATGCCGTGAGAGGACACTTATGGCAATAGACATTCGGTCTGCCTTATTTCGGTCACTTAGATTATATGGTGCCTAACTTGCTAACTTTCCCCAAATATTCCAGGTGGTAACAAACTGTAGATTACATCGTATTGAGTTTCTCTGTCAATTTCCTTGTCGTGACTTGAATTTTGATCCAATATCGCATTTAAAATGTCGTCATCGACGTCGGAAGGGCGACCCGCCCTTGGTTCATCTTTCAAAGACTCATCTCCGGAATGAAATTTCACAAACCAATTTCTAACTGCCCCATCGGTTTTCAAGCTTTCACCGTATGTATACACTGCATATCTTTTTGACGAACATGCACCTTTAAATTCTTCATTTTAAGAATTCGGAATAATACTGCTGTAATGTCTACCACACTAAATAGTTGACAGGCTACCTATCTATCTACCAGACTATCTACCAGAATCGGTATTTCGAATCGAATCTACTGAATACATATTTATCAAAATAAATATATCAGATCGAAGTAATGCAATTTTTTATCAAATGATTTATTAGCGATATCAAATGGGGATAAATAAGACGTTTATGCGCACGCACGAAGAAACCCATATATAAGTACAAGGTGTACACCTATGTATACCTTGTACTTATATATATTTTTCAACTATAAATTTTTCCACTATAAATTTTTCAACGAACTATAAACATCAAGCAGTCGGGTATAAAATACATATTGTATTAAATGATTATTTTATAAAATAGGGAGAAATTGTAAATTACCTCAGCGGCGATCAAATTTTCCCCCGTCCTGGGAAATATGATCGGTAACTCGATACAGGATGCTGGGCCCAGTGATAAAATTCAATTAGCAGCCTGAATCCAGAAGCTGTTCCAGACTAATTTAATTCAGATATTATTCACAACCCTACACCGTTATACCAGCTAATAGTAGCTTTTTTTTTTATTCGTCAATGTTTAGCGGTAGAATGGCAAACAATGCATTTTTTGACCCTTTAACTTAATAAATATTATTGGACATTTGTGTGGAAAAATAATTAATTTTTTCTGGCGTTTTTTTATAATTGATAAATTTGGAGAGAATCTGGTCGTGACTTTAGTCTGCAACAGAAGATCAAAAACATGTCGCACTCTAGAAAAGTTTGAACGTGTTGGAGATAGTGTTAACGAAGATCCACATACATCAACTTGCAAACGTTCAACTCGGCTCTTGCTAGAAACTTTCTTGTTTCCGAGAGAAGAAAATTTAGCACATGTGTGGTTTCAGCAGGATGAAGTAATGGCTCATACATACTTACAATTTCATAACATTAATTGGTCTTAACGTTTACCAATACTATCGCCCCCTGATAATTGAAAGATGAGCATACATAGTGCATGAAGCGATATACGTGTGAAATTTTAAAATAATATGATTTATTATTGCTTTATTTATATTTTCCGTTAGCATATAAATTTAATGGTAAACAATGAAATATAAAACATTCATGAAAATGTGTGTTGTACTTAATTAAAAAAGTTTTCGCTAATATTTGTTTGCGATAATCCTCATTAATTCAAATTTGCTTTATGCCCGATTTATTAACGATTTTTTTACACCAAAACGACCCATATTGACAATGTTTTCCAATTTATATGAGTTTAAATATTAAAATTGAGCAAAATACATATATAAATTACAACAAAAAGTCACATTCGGTGTCAGTCGCATTCGACCGAATGAAGAGTAAAATTGCGGGATTTTATACATTTCGTTATTTTACAACACTTGTAAAACTTCAGATAAACATCTCTCTCTTTCTCCCCGAGTCTGGAATACATTTGTCAGAATGCTCTTTGTAAACTTGAGACCTCTGTGCAATATCACAGAGAAACACGGGCCAAAATTTACAATCCTCGTATTTTGCATAATGGACAAACGGCGAATGGCGTTGCCATTTCGTGATTGTTATTTTTTGCGAAACGTTCTATCAACAAATTATAATAGGTATTGTGTTATTTATGTAAATTTGCATACATTTATTGTAATTGAGAATTATATAGATGTTCTGAATTGCAAGAATTTCAATACCGCACCGAGAATTTGACAACGTTGACTGATTACACCTATGCTATAAATACATAAGTATTATCAGAGACTTTCAAATATTATTAAATAAATCTACTAATAATAATATTTAATTCGGAATTATGATATATCCTCTAGATATTTTTTTATAATATATTATTGAAGATGATTTTCCCGTACCCTATTAGTTTACTTTTCAGATTGATTCAGGTTAAAGTTGCTGAGCTATTGTACCACACAACAATAGGTTATTCACAAAATAATATATGAGAAAAGTTCAAGAATATAAATAGAAATTTTGGCATACGGGAAACTGTGTGTAAAAAAAGTGGCGAAAAGAAAATGTCAAATTTGTAATATAGTTACATTTTATTGTCAGATGGAAATTTTCGCTCAGATATTCAGACTTACCTTGAATATTTAACATATATATATATTTAAAAAAAAATTCAAACATTTCAATTAACAGCGAATTTCACTTTTTCTTAGCTCTAGGGCTTATACAATTTTCTCTTCACATATATCTTCTTAAGTGTTATTGCTTTTGGAAGTGGATGGAGCTTGTATTATTTATTTTAATTTTCACGCTCTAATAATATCATAAAATATTAAACTCCACACCGCAATACGTAGAATGAAAATTCATAATATTATCCGATTAGAGTGGGCTTTCGATCATTAAAATTCAATAATGTGTCATCTCGAGTTTTAAAATAAAAAAAACAGACCCCCGTCATTGCTGCAATAATATTTTCAATATTCCGGCATTAAGTAAGATTACAATAGAATAAAATTAGTACAAGAGTACAAACCCGGATTACGCTGAGTGAATTTGATCTGAGAGCGTCTCTTTAATCACGGGATTAAATTCGCCTGAAATCTTTTGTTGGAGGCACATAATATAACTTGTGAAAACTGTAAATCTGCACATGATCTTGACAAACAAAGTCAAAATTTAATATAAGATATTCATCGTGGAATAATACGCCTTAATTAAGTTTTATTTGAAAAATAATCGTGATTCGTCGAAAAATTTAATTAAAAAAACACATAGGAAATGTATTATTTCAATATGCGGATAAAAATATACAGTAATTTAAATTTTCAGTCAAAGGGAAAATAATTAATAAAACAAGAGAAAATTCTCATTGAAATTGTATTTCATGAAATTATTTTTAAATATTGAACATCGTTTTGCTTGTATTTTATTTAATTGTTTACACATTTTATTATAATTAATTTTATTAAAATCACAGTTGAAGCATCCACGAATAACGCCAGAGTTATAAATTTGAATTGAAAGGAAGAAACATCTCATCTCAGCGAGAAGCACTTGAAAAGTAATATATTTTTTCACGCGAAAAATATCTATCTTACTCAATTTTTATGAAATAGATTGACATTCGCGAACTATGTAAAAAATCGATTACGATGGCTATATTCAAAAAGTTGTTTGGGAAAAGTCTTCCATGACCTTTTTCGATATACGTGTCATACATTAAATATTCAACCTCAGGAGTGCCATTGTATTATTTTTACAATCAAAATATTTTAAAATCGATAAATAGTTTTAAAAAAATGTTAATAATTATGTACATTTTAATATGATGAGATAAAATCTGTATTTGAAAATAACATGTGACAGTGTATTTCCTATGTATACGAAATATATTTGAAATCCGTACACTTATATTTTGTTTTGAACAATATATTATTTAATAAAATAAAACGAGCATGTCATCAGCGAGTCCTCGCCGTGTCATCGTGTTAATGACGGGCGTGTCGCGGAATAGGGAGGCTGATTATCATTTTTATGTTACCCCAGTGTCGAAAACCGACGACAACTAAACAACAAAACAACAACAACGACGACAATGACAACATCTGCGGATGTAGCCGGTGGGCCTTACACCAACTTTTAATGAACCAATGCGCACACGGCCCGTCGACTTTGAAGGGGACAGATCATTGCAAATATTTGCCTGGATTTAAACACAGAATAAATATTCGCCGAGACGATTCTCAGGAATTATATATTTGAACCTGGTGAAAATTGCGTAATGAAATATCTTTGAAGGTGAAATGCTAATTCAATGAAAATATAGCTTTGAACTTTCGACGGGGCAAAGTTTCTCTATTTACGCCAGAAAAATGACAAACAAAAATATTAGACAGTAATTTATCTATTAGCATATACACGAACATATATATAAACATTTACTAAAATAATACAACTTGCCTATACTCACCTAACTCACTTGACTATAGAGTTTTAACCGCGAGAACGTCATAGTATTGTGGATAGTTCAACTAGTTTAATTAAGATGCAGTATTAATTATTTGTCATATATAAAATATGTTAGCTTTTAAATATTAATTATGAAATCATTTAAAATTATGATTAATTATTCTGATGAAACTGTGATATAACAAACAATATAAATATAGTTTTGTTTATTATTACATGTCTATGTGTTCTTTTGTGGGGTCGCTAAGAATAAAATTTGTAGAAAAAAATCAAAATCATCATTGTTGATCTGATGTCATGTGACCATTCCTTCACTATTTTACGAGGATCATTTTCCATCGATGAATTTAAGGCGTCATCGTCGATTTTGAGGGGTCTTCCTGTTTTTGGTTTGTCCTTTAACTCCCTATCACCACTTTCGAACGTTTTAAACCATCTAAAGCACCTTCGCAGTTGAAAGACGTCTCCATAAATATCGCAGATGGTCTATGTAGCTTCTTTCGGCTTTAATCCCTTAGGCAATGAAAATAAAAAAAAGAGTAAAAACATAGCTTCAAAATGATACGACGTGCTAACTCAACGGCAACCGTTGACAAACTGGTTTTAAAGTGACGCACAAGAAAAAATGACATTTCTTTCCGTTTTACCTAATATTTGCATCTATTATCCATCTATTGTTAATATACTTTTGCCATTTTAGACGTGGTTTCTTCAGTACGGCAGTGAAGAAGATTAGTAAACAAGAATCAATAAAATCTCGGACGGCCTGATTTTCACTATTGTCCGAATTAACCTAGCCATGCCGATGGGGTCTTTTTGGGATCCAAATTTTTTCCCACACACGCGGTAGGACATCGTCGGGTGTGTGTGTCATTTACGTGTCATATTGATGATTGTGAAGCATATCATAAGTAACTATTTTTATTCTTAGGATAATCATATTTTTTTTAAAAAGTCAAGATATTGATGTAGAATTTAACAATACCTTGACTTAAAATGCTTGGGGTCTATTTTCCATTATAACTAGACCCTCTTTGAATGATGAGGATACAATTTTTAATATAATTTAAAGTACAAAATGATTTAGAGAAATAAAATATATGTATCAGCTTTCTAACAAAAACAAAAAAAGCTGTTAATATTTGCAATATGCCTCACTATTAATGTCATATTTGACGAACTTATGTTACATAATTTTGATCTTATTTTATAAATCAATAATAAAACTTCATAATAATATTCGCGTAAGAGCATCTACAATCTATTGATATGTCATTTCGATAGCATTTTTTTGCAATAGTTAACAATCGCGGCACCCCATGGCGTAGACTGTATTTTTTTTCATACACAATATTTCGTTTAAAAATTTCCATCTCTTGGATTTTTCAACTCACGTATTGAGTTTCAATTTAAAATTTATATATGGTTAGCGAATAGTGCAGTTCTTCAATATAATTTCCATAACCTATTTCATTTCATGTGCATAATATATTATCCTCTAATTTATTCCATATACATATATAACTAGAAAATAATTAGAAACAGTAGTTTGTATTTTTGCTCTTGTACTTTCAAGAAAAGTTTGTCGTTGCTTGTTGGGTAATTACAATTTAGAAGTGATTCATCTCAAAGGGAAGAAACTTTAGGCTTGAGGGTTCATCCCTAAGTTTCTCTGGCCAGGCATTAATTGAATTACATCCTTGATAGTTTGCCAGCTACATAATTGGAGAAGCAATGCACAATAATTAGATTCATCAACGACTGTTACTTACGAATTAATTGCTTTATATTTGCCATTTGATTCGTATAAATAAAGTTATCCGCATTCGCATTATTGCGTCGATTTCATAGCATTAGTACAATACCGACGGAACTAGAGCACTTAATCTTAAGTGCAATGAAAATTGAAAAATGTAGATTTCACCGGCACGAGGCCGTAATTGAATTTCTTATTCCGCATCCTAAGAGAAAGGATTCCCAGAATGGAAAAGTTTAAATGAATAAAAATTTGTGCTCACGGAAATGCATCGTTTATTTTATTATTGTATTGTTATGGCATTAACAATTACTTCTTTTTATATATATTTTTTATATTTCATATAAATGAATTCTCCGCGTTTTATTTTGCGAAAAAATTTAGTAAATACAATACACATACTCGGAGGATATTATTTTAAAAATAGCCGCAACGTGTTTAATGGACCATTACACGCGGCAATTTTAAGTAATAGACATACCGGAAGTTTATCACGAATGTAATATGCATTCCTCTATCTAACAAGACGTTCCATTCAGAAAATAAAAAGATGTCCAGGAAATTTTCTGTGCAACAATCTAAATATTAAAATTATAAATTTATCCAATCTGCAACTTCGTTTTTGTGATCGCATCCAAATTATTGTTGTTTACAATTTTTATTTTTAGATTATTTAACGTAAAACTATAAAAGAATTCTCTTATCTCTTTTACGAATTCATCAGCCATTTTTTGGAATGTGATAAAATATTTCGACCCCCGTCAACCTCAATTTGTTAGAGCAGATCACATCTTATCAAGCGGGCAGAGGGTGTAACCCGCATGCCCAATTCAGAGGCTGATAATGTATCTCTTGAACCGTGAACCTTATCAACCGCCGGAAGTTACATACAATGTTGGCGGTTGTAATATTAAATTTTAATCTGAAACGGGTTAAAGTTTATTCCAACAATACAATGACATGGCTGACTTTTACAACGCTCTTTTTTAGAAAGCCATAAAATAAACAATGTGCTTTTGTAAATATATAAAATTATATGACTTTCGGTCCACCGATTTAATTGCAAATGTTATCTCTCCAAGATTTTACCCTTATTCTTCATATCATATTTTATAGAAATATATATAATCTAATAATAAAGAAAATTTTATATAAGTGTTATTACGGAATATAAAGTTATGAGATGTTTGAGCAAAAGTTCACATATAAAAGTTTATGCAAGTGAAGTGCACGTTATTTATATGAACGTATATACATACGTATATCTGGAATAAGTCCATCTAGATAATTCGTCGAGTGCAGAATCGCCAAAGACCATTTAGCAGATTGCTCTGTGACCCATATAGCCGGATGATGCACCATAAAACATCCAGCACATATTACAAATTATATGCCAAGGACCTTCATTTTTATAGAACATTTGAGAAGGAACATGTGCAGAATTTGCATTCTGATTATGCCAACGTGACTGCAATATGCGCTATGCCGATAAAGGTTTGCGGGTTTAAGCTTTCGGCTCCAATTTGATTTTAACCCCAGGGCTAAAACGTCCGGCTTCCATTAAGCCCAATTCGCAATTGTATTGTCCCAAAACCATTTTGGAGCTAAGCCTCACTCAATATAAAATGATGCATCCGAGCAGCAAAGGTCACAAAACGCGGATAATCTCAGCCACCAAGCAAGCAACGATAAAAGCTAATCTGGGCTAACATTGCATCAAATATATGCATTAAAAATTATATAAATAGTCGGATTACAATTTAGTGTTAAAATTAAAAGATCAAATGCATACATTTATACGCTATATTATAAAAAAATAGTCATTTATAGTAACAATTATTTTTTAAACCATTTAAATAATAATTTTCGTTATAAATTAACTTTAATTTATTTAAAATATAATGAAATACAAAATAAAATACAAAGTACGGGATATTTAGTGAATTTTTAATTTAAATATATTTTAATAATTTACTGGAAACGTATTTTTAGTCATTTGTCATTTGAAATGTTACGATAATCAGGGATAATTGAATAGCTTTTCAATTTATCATACATACCATAACATATGTATGATAAATTAAACTATTTAATTTTTTTAAATATTTATAAAATCATATAATGTAACTTGATCTAGTAATAGCCGCCAAGTTTTCTACCAATATTTTGATATCGATATTTTAGATTCGTATTAAAAGTATGATAATTGCATACGAGGTTTAATAAAATATATACATTTTATAGTTTAATCGTTATTTTTTTTAAAACCTTTATTGTATGTTTATCAATATTAATTTTTCGCTTTAAGGTATCAGATGGATTCAATTATGGAAGCAATCATATATAATGTACTTTTTGAGAAACGAGTGGAATTGATTATTTTAATAACATGGGGGAGCCGGATTAAAAATATAAGCTCGTTGATTGAAAAATTGATATTATTTTTAAAGCATTTTTTTTAGATTAGGATTGCGTAAAGGTTGATAACTCCAATTGATAGCTATGAATATTTAAAGTCAAATTCCAACCGAAAGAATGTTAATTTGATTTTTAAATAACTAAAACATTTTTAATTTTTTCTTAATACTATTAATCCAAAATCACTAAATATTTATAAAATAGAATTGAAGAATTCTTCATATATATCTTGACTTAAAATGCTAAAAAATGGATTGTTACTATTGTTACTGTAACTATTGGTACTGTTACGATTGTTACTGTAACTACCGGATGCGAGCGAGAAAAAACATCGCGCTCGTGCCGGAACAGAAGCGAATATTGCTGTTTTTTATTTTTTTTCGCTATTGCGGACAATGAAGTGAATCATTATTTATGTAGTGCTGCTTGCATCATTAATATCAATAAAATTTATATTTTCAAATTATATAAAAAAAAATATGTACATTTTACTTCGTAATACAAATAAAATCATAATATTAATTTAATAAAATATCGGTCGAACTTCGTCTTATATATAAAATATTTTTAGAAGGCATTTGTCATTCCCGATTATATTGGCATATTTGGCAATATTTACATTTTATAAATAGCGGGGAACTTGCGCCCGGAACCAAATACGGTTTATGTACTCGGCTTCCTTTCATGATAAATAAATATATTTTTCTTTTCAAAGCGCCCAATTTATAGGAGATGATACGTAATAATAATAATAATAATTCCGCGAACAAAACGCAGCCGGGAATATTAACATCCTTTCAGGGTGAGTGTCGCATCCCGCAGGAAGAACCGTCGGGATAATTGCTTTCGATTTCCTTATCTGGGTGAATTATTGTCTTCTCATTGTGTGCACAGTGCCGGGCTCGAGCCGATGAGCGATCGTTATTGGCTAATGACTTTCACAATATCTCATCCCGATAATATTTTTGTGGTACATTGTCCTTTCGATAATGTGAAGGCACCCACCCCTGCCACTCTTCTAAAATTTATCAAAATATTTGACCCAGATTCGACGACATTAGCGAACAAAGATCGCTCCCAAGGTCCTCTGGGACCTTATAATTTGTTTTAATCGAGTTAAAGGTGTGTAACTACTACCAGTTTATGAGACCCCACACCGTTATGTAACACATTATGTACCGCTAATGTATTACAACTGCAATGTAAATAATTAGTAGACTTGGTACGTGCACGAGAATAATTTCATTGCTCAGAATTGTATCAACTTTCCGTGAGAATAAAACATTTTGGAGTGCTACTTACGATTATATCTTGGATTTGCACGAAATATTATGCGTGAAACACACTATGCAATACATTAAATATTAATATCAAAGAGATTATTCACCGTCTAGCCGACACGTAATTGAAATGACATTTCAATGCAATATTTGGCAATGTTTAATTGCTTCTTCATGAAGGACATTTTGTCTCAAATCATATTTATGGATTGAGATTTAATTTAAATAATACAAATACAACGATTAAGACATATTGTTTTAATATTAATAGACTAAAGCAATTAATGGTAGTTGTTATGAAAGTTTAACTAATCGGTATACTGCTGACAAATACCGGCAGGATAATAAAAATATGCAAAGATAATAGATTGGTGGATGGAACTCAAATCATAAACGCTGCATATAGATCCATTGAAGATTAGAATCGTTCGTGATATACGATTGCCAAAATAAATATTGTATTCATACCTAAAAAGTTAGGCAAAAGAGAGATCGATATAAATGAAAAATGCTCTGATTTTGTATACGTAGACGTAAACAGTCTGACAGACGACAGAAAAAATATTTTGGTGAAAAGAGAAGAAGATGCCCAACACAAAAGTCGTTCAAGATCAAATCAATGAACCTCGAAACATTTCTTAAGCTGCTATATCAAAATAGCTCTGGATGAACTTCCATGGTCACCTTACTCAGACATAAGAATTATGTGAATAAATAAAATAAAAAACCATCATTAAAGCTTATTAAACAAAAATGAAATTTTCCATTAAATATGATCAATGGTACAAATTAATGTAAATGTTTTGTTTATCATATTACCCAAATTGGGTTAATTTATTTTCAAGTTACCGTAAAATATAAATATTTAATATGCAGAATATGACAAACCTGCCTTTCGGGCGAAATGAAAAAAAAACAAATTAGCAGGATTTCCAACCTCTTTATATTTTTAAAATATTTTTAATTTGTTTTATTATTTTTTGAAACTGACCTCATATATTATAATTTGTATGAACAGTTAAATTATCATTGAATAATTGCGAATGAAGATATATTCTAGAAACATTTATTCATACATCAATAAACGATAACAATTTAGAATATGACTCTATGACTAATTTCACTACTACTCTACAAGAAAGTAATAGACCATTAAATAATAAATGTGCAGTATAAGGGTAATGAAACTAAATTGTGTCTAACAATTTTTTTTATTATTTTTATACAAAAATGCTGATCGAAACAGAAAAAAATTCTAGATTCAATTGTAATGGAGCTAAATAAATTTTATTCTACGAGAATAAAAAAAACGATAAGAAAACACTAAAAACGTAACCAGGAATGAAACGTAGCTTTCCGATAAGATTCCTGTAGGCGTTTTTTCCATGTGTCGATATCTGACAAATAAATTTTGTGAGAAAACTCCATTTTCCCGAACGGCAGTCGAACGATACTCTATCCAGTCAAGGATACACCACCGGGTTCAAATCCCGGACATGGCGAAAGGAGTGGACCGGATATTCTGGAAACAGTATCCAAGGTCTATAGAACGGAGGCCATTACTCGAAGGTAAAAAGGCTTTTTCGCGCATTCAAACTTAAAAATGAAACACCTATATGATAATAAAATTGTATCATATATTTGGCTTAAACATATATTGAAAAATGATTTTTTTTAATATTTAAGAAATAGTTTAATGAAATTATGTATATGCTGAGATATTGATTTTTCAAGGGCAATGTTCTATCAAAATTTCAACAGCTGATACAAAAGGACACGAGAGTAATCGTTTCTCATAAATAAATAGCGCTTCCCAGAATTAATTATCTAATGTTACACAGGATATTACTATCCTTATACGCGCGCGGAATACTAATGTGAGGATTGTGAGTTCAATGTCGGAGATATAAGAAAATTTATTATTAAAAGGGGTATCATATTTTTAATATAATATACGACGCACTATGAATAGCCGCAAAAATAAATTAATGCTGATATGATTGCAGAATTTCTCGTAAGAGCTTAAATTATTTCCATTCAAATTGCTTTTCTCCTTTATTATTTCGTGCAGCGTCGGATGGCTGCATCATTTTTCTTCTCCGTGACGGCAATAGTGCTTCTGGATTCCTGGCCTTTTTCTTGCCATGGGGGTTTAAGCATCCAATATAGTTTTCCATTCAGTGTTCCATGAATAAAATATGCGTTTACAAGTGCAATTTTCAGCATCCAAGACACTTACATACTTTCGTTCCGTGCTAGAATTTCCAAGAAGGTCGTAAAGTATGCAACATGCCAGTTTAAATCATAGTAAGATATTGTTTATTGGATAAAAATACAAATAAGTTATATTTTTTTTTATATATCAAATATATTATATACATCAAATATATATAAATTTATATATGGCTTAAATTTTTTCATTATGATTTTATATAATTTTCTTTAATATTTATAATTTCCGGCTAAAATTTAAACCTAAAAATTTTCCAAAAAATTCTCCATTTTTGCTAAACTTATTAGGTGGACGTGCGGTACTCATCCTGCTAATTAGCACGCGAAGTAATTCGACGGCTGTTTTCAGGTAATCCGATGTGGAGCGGTGCCAGTGCCATCTGGAGGCTTGGTCCAGTCGTAGAACGCGCGGAAGGCGCCGCGACGCCGACGCCGTACCACCGTCTCGCTTACTCGCCGACTCCTGCAGACAGAGATAGAAATAGATGCCGCTCTCGTTCTGTACGTATACTGGGTGGCACGTATCAATTGGTCGTCGATTTTAAAAATTCATATAAATATGGGACACGTCTCCGTAAAACAATTTGTATACACAAACATATAGATAATATCATAATAAAATAAAACTTTATTATTAATTATTTATCTGAACATTTTAAATTATTAAACTTAATAATTAAAACAAATAAAAAAAATATTATGGGTACCAAAAGCTAATCCATTATTTTTACATGTCACATTTGAATGTCAATTTTTCTATCACACACGGATCTACACGGACACTGCAAAGTAAAAACCATTGTGATATTATCTTTATAGTATTGTTCCTTAGCTTCCTGTTATAAATCATTAATTCAATTTTATTGATTATGGTAATATAAATGTTTAAGTCATAAACTTCTAATAATATATGCAATTATTACCAACAAAACATCCTGGTGATATAAATTAAAGAAATATGCCTCTAAATTAGTTAACAATTTTCTAAAGGTTTAAACTTTGAGGAATTATCGCAGAAGCTTTCATTTACATAGTCCACGGTGAGTAAAATTGCCTATATGAATATATTTTGTATGATCAAATAAATCAGGCGTGGATAAACTTGTCCACAGGTTGTACGTGTTCCTCCTTGAGTTTTACATGGCTCGTACTATTTATTCTTTCTGCCTTTTGGATCCTCTTAAATTAAATAAAATGAATTGTAATATTATACATAAATTTATCAGCACAAAAAGAGAACATATCAATTTAAAGAACTTTATATAATTTATTTTAAATATTAAAACATGTGAATTAGTTCTATTATATATTTACAAATTAAAAAATATATTTTTTTATGTTTTATTTGTCATATTATTAGATAATATTTTAAAATGAATAGGCTGGTTCTTTAGCTAAAAGTTTTCCCCGACCTGATGTAATTTATATAATAACTTTATTTAATAAGATTTATCGGAGAAAATTGTTAAACAATAAGTTCATATATTTTTGGAACATTCGGTTCTATCTGAAAACTTGGTTCTGCGCATTTTCCTTGCCAGTCTGCGCCTACATGCCAAGGTATTGGCAACCTGTATAGCTTGTGTATAATAAAATCGCTTTATTTATATCGTATTTTTAAATAAAAATAATCTAGCAATTAAAATTTTATGACCAGCAATAAAAAATAAAATATTATTTTGATTTAAATCGCCTAATGTAAATAATATATGACTTTATTTTACAGAAATATAAACAAAAATAATGGTCCTATAAAACAAATTTAAATATTTTTTGGCATAATGGTACGCATCCCGTTTTACACGCATAATATTTACATTCAAAATAAGTTAAATATTTTATTTTATTTTCAGTACGGATTCGTAAATTACGCTCTTGAACTATTAGTAGTGAAGACGTTCGGGGAAGAAACATGGGAAACTATAAAGTGAGTACTTTTATTATGTGAATTTATGTTTCTATTTTCTTTTATCTCACAACGTTAGAGTCACATCGAGCGTATAAACTGATACAACAACATTTTTTTTTATTTATTTACAACTCGAGTCAGAGAATTACTTTCTTTAACGGTTTGCCGGTATAAAATTTATAAAGCATGCATAATTCTTTTACGGTCCTTTTTTCGTGTGCTCCTTCAGTGGAAATTTATAATGAATCTTTCAACGTAATTTTCATATTCTTTGATATACAAAACAAAATGTTATATTTTTATTTAAAATATTTATTCAGATAAAAGGAACAACGCAAATTAACTTTATTTAAAAATGCGTAACAATATTTTAATATCAACGGAAAAAATCTGTATACAATTTTTCGTTTAATTTTGCGATATTGTGTATGGAAGCGTTTAAAGGATGTTTAATTAATTACACTTTGTTTCAGTAAGTATAATTACTTCAGCAGATATGAAAGCCCGAAGCTATTATATTATTTCACAAAGCAAAATATTTCAATGAAAAGTTATTATTACAGCCTCCGCGGCTAGCTAGTATATTTTTCAAAGCGAGGATAATTTCAGTGCGATATTATAATATTAAAGTTTTTAATAAGCATGATATATTTTTCTTATAATAGAAAAGCCGCAGATGTACAGATGGAAGGCCAGTTTTTGGTAAGGCAAATATATGAAGATGAAATTACATACAATCTGATATATGCGGCCGTGGAGCTCTTACGTTAGTATTAATATTAATAATATACATAATGAGTATATTTATTGCAAAATAATTATTTGAAATTCTTATAGAAATACCAGCTGATGCGATTTTGGAATTATTTGGAAAAACTTTTTTTGAATTTTGCCAAGACTCTGGATATGATAAAATTCTTCAAGTTTTGGGAGCGACACCCAGAGATTTTTTGCAAGTGCGTTAATATTAGATTGCTTTCAAATAGACTAAAACTATTTGTAACATATTTTTTTTAGAATTTAGATGCCCTTCACGATCATTTGGGCACATTATATCCAGGAATGCGTGCACCGTCGTTCCGATGTACTGAAAGAGAGAATGGAGATCTTGTGCTTCATTACTATTCAGACAGGCCCGGTCTTGAGCACATTGTTATCGGCATTGTAAAGGTAATTACAATTATTCTCGAGTTTGAGACCTTATTTTCGTAGAATAAGTTTTATTTTATGTTTTAGACCGTTGCTACCAAGTTACATGACACTGAGGTTGAAGTCAAGATTTTGAAAACAAAGGATGAATGCGACCACGTTCAGTTCCTCATTACGGAAACATCTGGGCCGGAGCGAGTTGTTGCTCCAGCAATAGATGAAATTGAAACACTATCGTTGGGTATGTAATTTATATTTTTTTAAATATCATATTAGGAATATTGACAAAAAAAATATTTTAATTATGATAAATATTGTAATTGGTATGTTAAATAAAAAATACGCTGTTAAATATAAAAATAAATATTTGCGAGACTCGAAAGTACCACTTTCTACAAATATAAATATCAAAGGCAAGTATAGAGCAAACGGCGGTCGGATAAAAGGAAGCTCTCGTGGTTACGGAACATCCGCAACTGAATCGTCATCGGAGGGAAGGATTTGTTTTATCTTAGGGATGATGTCGAGATTTTCACATCCAAAGTAAACAACAACAAAAATATAATAAGTAAAATCAATCTCTACGAATCAATTACTTTAATTAGAAATGTTATTAAATCCAAAAATATTTTAATAAATTTGTCTTTTTAGATACTCCGTATATATTTTTCGCAATTTTTTTTTTTTTAAATAATCTATTTTTTATTAACATTATTTATTTATTTATTGAATATGATAGATGGAATAACATAAATTAAAAGCCCCATTCACCCATATAAAGATTCTAAAGATGCAAGGATTATGAGTCCTTCACACTTACATTCCCCCCAGTGTCATAAAGAATTGCCAGAATTCATAGATATTTCGCCGGAGGATTAACCTATCCGGGTACTATCTTAACCGGCAATGCGGGGTTAACACGTTATCGAAATAATATATATGTCACCTACAAGCCATATAACTGGTTATACTTATTATTAAATACTACTCTAGATAAAAATTCAATTTATACGATATTTTATCTACCTCTTCTATACTTTCACTTAATTTTTTGATGAACTTCTTATAACATGAAATTTCGTAAAATATGCTCATCCAGCACAAATCCCTCCATTAAAAATAGGGTTAAAGATTTACTTTTAAAGGTTATGCTTTTGATGTTCACTAATCAATATCAAAAGAAATACGTTTTAATAGATCGATAACCGAAACACATCTGCCTATTGTAAAGGACGATGTCAAAATAACATATTCGTCGCTTACCGCTTATATGCTATTTTAAAACTTGAAGTCCGCTAATTTCGCACGAATTTTTACCAATGTTTTCGTAAAAATCGAAAATATTATACCATATTCAATATGTGAGACACCTACTCGCGCGTGAGACTAATTTATCTTTTGACTGCTAGATGGTTTTTTAATAGTATATTTGCCTTGTATTTATCACGCGTAAACGCGTGAACGGACTGCACCCCGGAGTTCGCTAGCCCGCGAAAACGCGTGCACGGCCTGTAAATGTTAAATGTGACGAATGGCACTCTAGGGTCATTTATAGATGCTGCAATATGTCCGCCACTGATGGCATCACGATAACCTAGATAAAGTTAATATCCCCCACTAGTGGCAGTCATGACACGGAACTTGTGAATATTCACAATTCAATCTCAAATAATTTTCAAAGGTATTAATTTCATTTGCTAATATAATAAGGTATATGAACCATAATGAAATTGATGGTTTATCAAATTAAGTAGAAAACGAGAATTAACACTGTTCCGATTAAACATATGTGAAAGTTTAATCGTCCCAGTCGATAAACGGGTTATTTGAGGTAGGGGATGGTCGGGGAGAGTGGGTGTATGCAAATTGCACAATTGCCAACGTCTGTTATATACTGCCATTATCGGTCCTGTTTACACTGCTGCTCGCATTCATGCAAATTGTTACTGACAAGGTAAGTGCTCTTCATTAACCAACTTTATGATGTCAAATATTTGCTCACCACTTCACGAGCTCATCCGAGCACCGAGCTGCTCGCGAGAGCAAACACTCTCACGAAGAGGGATGGGCGGGTGGTCGGGAACAAACACACGTTCGTTTATCGGCAGGATGAAGTAAAGCACCCCCTATGCCTCTACAATCGCTCACCAACTCGGAACAAACACCACTGCTGCAGGTATTCGTCGTTTTAAGCGAATATATATATACAGTAATTGGATACAGTGCCGAGTTTAAATTGTATTAACGAAGGGTTTGGTAAATTCTCGATTGTGTAAGACCATTTTGTCATTGCGGTTCTACTATTTCAGAGCCGAAAGTGAGTCCTGCGACATTCTGTCGGGTATTTCCGTTCCATCTCATGTTCGATAGAAGGTTGAGAGTGGTGCAGAGTGGCAGGGCCGTTGCCAGAATCTTGCCTCGCGTTACAAGTCCCGGATGTAAAGTACCGCACGTACTTGACACAGTGAGTAATATCCGAATTCAAGCGATTTTTTTACAAACTATATATTTTATATATAATATTTATTTTATTCGAGGTACGTCCACATTTGGAATTTACATTTGAAAACATCCTCGCTCACATCAACACTGTATATGTCTTGAAAACAAAACCGGGAGAGATGAAAGTGCAAGAGTCTCATGATGATTTTACATCTTTACGTTTGAAAGTATGCAAAATACAATAAAATAAAATAATTGAAAAAATATATTTATTTATTAATTTTAACTAATAGGGACAAATGCTGTACATTCCTGAAACTGACTTGATGGTATTCTTATGCTATCCAAGCGTAATGAACTTAGACGATTTAACAAGGTTTGTTCTCATTACTCGACATTCACAAACTAGTGGATAAGAGACTGATAATTAATCGGTCCCCAATAGATTATATTTTTTTACTATACCTTTCATCCTGATGTATATCAACAAATACAAATAAAATTAATATATTATTCATTGACCAATAAAATAATTATGCAAATTATTCCCTTAATTTGCAACTTTCAGACACGGTTTATATATTTCCGATATTCCACTGCACGACGCCACCAGAGATCTGGTTTTGATGTCTGAACAATTTGAAGCTGATTACAAATTAACTAGAAATTTGGAAGTATTGACAGATAAACTTCAACACACCTATAGGGAATTGGAATCCGAAAAGCAGAAAACTGACAGGTAAATTAATTTACAAGTTCCGCTCCGCGCTTCGATGTTTATGATTTATTTTTATAGTGTTGTATATTTTACAGTAAATCAAATTACCGCAGTTAATTATAAGTTGAACAATTATTTAAGCACTTTTGATGAAATCTCAATTATAAAAAAAAAAACTTTCTCTGGTAAAGCTACTTTTAATAACTTACCCCGGCTAATTGAGTTAACTTTTTATTTTATATTTACTTCAAAGATAAGTAAAATTAATTTCAAACAGTAATTAATTTTGCTATTTCATAAATATTTTATACGCATATTAATATAAAAAAAAATGTTATTAATATTATTTAGATATCTAAAAGATATTTTTTATATATATATTTAAAACAATATTAGATTGTTAATTCGCTTGGGAATAAAACATAGTATATTATTAAAGTATTTCATTATTAAATAATGTTATGATAAATATTTCAGTTATTTACGTAAGTTTTTAGACTTTATTTTATTTTTTAGGCTGTTATATTCTGTCTTGCCTATAAGTGTGGCGTCCGAGTTACGACACGGGCGTCCCGTGGCAGCCCGACGTTACGACGTCGTAACGCTATTATTCAGCGGTGTCGTGGAATTTGCACGTTTCTGTGCCCAAAATACAGATTCTAGAGGAGCCATGAAGATTGTCAGGATGCTCAACGATCTGTATACGACATTTGATGTACTCACGGATCCGAAGAAAAATCCAGACGTTTACAAAGTAAGTGAAAATATTTTTTAAATAATTTTTCTCGGCAAACATATAAATATTATAATAGAATATATTAAAGGAAAATATTCACAATGTATAGTTCAAAAGATCGCAAAAATATGGGACTCTATTGAATACATTCGAAATACTCGATCCGAATAAAGGTTTTCCATCTGAGGTTCTAAAGAAAAATCTCCAATACGGATACACTACAAAATATACACAATAAGAATCCATTTAAGATTAGAATATTATTATTTTTTTCAATACATTTAATGTATCTGAAAAATATATTTACGCTTAGGTGGAGACAGTGGGTGATAAATACATGGCAGTATCCGGACTACCGGAACCGAATCCGGGTCACGCAAAATGGATCTCCAGACTGGCTTTGGACATGATGGATTTGGCAAAAGAGGTCACGATTGATGGACAGCCTGTGGTATATTTTTAATGCAAATATAAAAGCCTTTGACCACGAACATTTTTATCAAACAAATAATAATAATTTCAGGGCATCACTATTGGAATACATTCTGGAGAAGTGGTTACGGGAGTTATCGGACACAGGATGCCTCGTTATTGTCTTTTCGGAAACACAGTGAATTTGACCAGTCGTTGCGAGACTACGGGAGTTCAGGGAACAATAAACGTATCAGAAGATACATACAGGTGATTAAAATAACATTTATTTATTCAATCGATACAAATATCTATATATTGATGCAAGCTATTGGGTATTGGCAATTTCCTTATTCCGAAAGGCAATTGAAAATTTTCATTAAGCCTTTTCCGGATGACACATCTAGACATATGTTTTAATTCTGGGGGCTTCAAGCCACATCTGGATGATGGTATTAGATGATCTTCTAATATATGCGGATATTTTTCCAATATCAATCTTCTTTGATAGTTATAATCATCAGGATAATCGAAATCCTTATATTCGTGCATATCAACTGTTAATATTATTGTTGGTATTGCTCTCAGCATAATTCTCAAACAAGTTATCCATTCGTATGGATATTTTCTATCGGATTCTTTGAGTTTGTCCAAAATTGTTTCAATCGGATTAGTTGAAGTATTATCTAAATCTATCTTTGCACCAAATCGAAGTAATATCATAAGCATTTCTGAAGAACCCAATTGAACAACAACTCTTACCGGAGTAGATTTTCCACAACTTTCGAGTGGCACGTCAATAAATCGATGTATTTTTCCATTTTCACAATATTCTAGGCCTGCATTTGTAGCATGATCCAAATAATAAACCAACGCGTGAACATTTTCTTCTTTATCTTTAAAATCAGATTTCCATCCCGCAATGAAATGTGGAGCACTTGTACCAAAAATCGCACCTAAAAAAGTACACAATTATGTATGATAAAAATAATTAACATATATTCATATAATAACAACTACCTAAAAACAGTCGTTCAAACGTTTTTTCGCAACTATAAATTTCATCCAACAGTCTAGCCACAGTAAAATTATCCTGAAGGCTCCAATCAAATGCTAATTTAGCAGCAATGTAGAGCAAGTTATGAAACTTTCCCATCAGACAAACTTGGCCGTTCTCATTTTTTGATGTTTCGTGAAAGCGCAATGCAGCAAGTACGAAATGTCTGCATGACGATTCGTAATTACAATCCTCACTTTCTCCTATAATTAAATAAGTTTGATAATGTATTTCAAATAAATAACTTTAAACACATCTTTACCACACCTTTAGCACATCCAGCAATTACAGTCCAAAAATATTGAACTAATTCACGGCGTTTACCTCTTGAGAACAAGGAATCTCTATCCAGATTTTTAAATATCTCATCGAAATAACATTGCATAAATACTTCCATTTTATAAAAAAATATTTAAGTATCAATGTTAAAGTTATTAATAAAAAATATGTGTCAGGTTCCTTGGAATTACTGGCATAGACTGCGGTTAAAACAATGCCCATTTTTAGAGAAACCCTAGTAAAGACTTGCTTTCACAAAATACCCAAATTGTTCATTTAATATAATTTAAACAAACAATATGTAAAATTATTAATTAAAATGAATTAAAATTCTATATATTGATATGAAATAGATTATTTAATATTATATATATGTAATTACAAAATAATAAAAAGCGATATACTTACATACAAAATAACTTTATTAATTATTTTTTATTTTTTTTTAAATTTATTAAATTCATATTTGACATTCTTTGTGTATATTATTACAGTAGGGTAAATCATTACATACCTATCATAAAGGATTAACATAGAAACCTTACATGTTTATGCCAAGTAAGTATTGTATTTTTATTTCAGATATTTATGCCGTGAAGAAAATTATGATCCACAATTCGTACTAAAACACAGAGGCCCAGTGGTTATGAAAGGAAAATCAGAACCAATGGAAACCTGGTTTTTGGAAAGGGCACCTACCAACTAAATTTCTATATTTTATTGCATTACATTCTAATACGTAGTAGAAATGGTATTATATTGATTTAATATTAACTAAACAATGAAATCTAGTCAAATAAAGTGTGTAAAATGGAATATATCTTTGAATAGAAAATATAAATCAACTGAAACATATTTCATTTGCACTTATTTAATTTTTATGATAAATTTATTATATTGTAGGTTTTAGTAACTGCACGTGTAATACGTATATTTATTATAGATAATATTATTATGTTGAGTAATCAAAATATTATATATAATTTAAGTAAATATTAATTTAGGCTATATGTATTATTATAAATATTTCATCTACATTGACATTCTTATGTGATAGAGTACTTTCTCAATGTGATATTATTTCTTTAGCTTATTTAATGTATGATTACTATTACTAAAACTTAATATTTTAAAACATAAACATGTTTTAATGTACCTAATATTTTAAAACAAAGCGTTATATACAACGTGCTATTTGTTTTCTATGTAACTGTTTATATTTATTATTTAAAAATCTATTGGATGTTGTAATAATATTTATATTTATTAATGGAAGATATTGAATATGTAATATTCTAATAAAAATATATTGATGTTTTAAACATGATTAGTGTTTTATTTAAAAATGCATTATAAAAGAATTATTGTATCAAATGATTATTTGTGATAATTTAAATAAAATTCAATTTAATGTAACACTGAGAATAATTTATTTTATTAACATTTAATAATTATGACAAATCAAAACTAACGACAGCAAATTATTGTTACATATGTATTATTAAAATAAATATACAATGAATAATTTACTCTATTATTATCAAATAAATAAATAAATGCATAGAGATAATTTAAAAATGAAAGGGTTCCATCTTTATATATGACGTAAAATTAAAATAACACTTAATTTTTTAATTATTTTGGTAATAATAACATCTTAATCATTAGAGAATATATTTTTGTATAAGCAAAATTATTTAATTTTTTTATTATTTAAAATAAAATTGAATATATGACGAAATTTGTACCTTCAATTTTGAAAGATCAAAATTTTATTTAAATTCTTATAAGAAAAATGATTTTTGAATATTTTTACGCATATCTCCAAATACTCAAAATAAAACGTTAATTAATTAAAGAAATATAGTATTCAATTATAAGTAAATAATATTATGAAAATAGTTCTAATATCAATTGTTGACATTTTAATTTATTATTTTATAAAAGCGATTAAAGAGATTGATTAAACTATTTTACAAACAAATATAAAAAAAAACATATTTTTACGCTTTATCTTACGAACCGATAACAATGAAAATATTTGTTATAAATATTACACATCCAATTAAATACAAAATTCATTAAACATGTTGATATTTATAAATATTAGCTTGACCGTGTCATTATTTAGCAGATATATCTGGGAAAACAGGTTGTAATAATTAATTAAATAATTATAGGCATAGTATATAAGAATCAATTTGACACCGAACTTATTGTGGTAGAAACTGTGAATCAAGAAAGTCGGGCTCTACCACCAACCAGCCCGCATTTATATAAATATTATTTATTTATAATATTTATTGTAGCAGTAGATTTATCTATCATTATTTTAAAAGGGTAAGGTATTTCATTTTAAGTTTAAATATTTTTTTGGCGTTATTTTTTGGAATTTACTATTTTAATTACAGATTTTCTTATACAATATATATTCATAATACATCTCAAATATTGAGATAAAATGAATGAATGATATATTAGTACAAAAACCTAGAAACATGGAAACATGGAACTAAGACCCACGGACCCAAGAATCATGGAAACAAGTAACATGGAACCCAGAAACATGTACCCAAAAAACATGAATAATATGTTATGGCTAAAGAAATATATTCCATATCTACTTATCATTATAAATGTAATTATTTAATCTTTTTTTTTTTAATTTAAGTTGTATAGTGATTCAAATATATATATATATATATATATATATATATATATATATATATATATATATATATATATATATATATATAGATATATATATATATATATATATATATATATATATATATATATATATATATTTTTTATATATATATATATATATATGCGTTTTTGCAGCTTATTTTAATATTTTTGAATTTATTTAACAAAAATATATACATTCATTTGTATTTATATACAAAAAAGAGAGTTGTAACCGTCACCATGGGAGAGGTATGCTCAATCTTAGTAACTATGCAGATATATAAATACATTAACATTAATGACTTATTATAATGTATAGAAGTATGTATCCATCTACGCTGTAATTTTGCACTCTTGAATCCCTTAAACTACTTATATTAACTTACCCGACAAGACTCTTAAATTATAACCCTTAAATTAACTAATAAATGCATGATAAATGCTAAAGCGTGCTGACTAGTTATGACCTTTCAAATGACCAGTCACTTTAATACATATCCAATATCACAATTTACGGACCGGACTTACGGTCTCCGGTCGAACCTTGCCAACGGTGACGACAAACCCTCTGAAAATTAAAGGATTAAAAAAAATCTATATATTATGCAACATATAAAATTATTCGCTATACGCTTATCAAACATTGTTTGTTTATTTAATACAATAACTTCGTTGAATCCATTTTTTTTTTATTTATCACAGATATTTAATGTATAACTATTTTTCATAGTGATAAACTATATTTTTCATGAAATTTTCGTTTTTTATAGAATAGTTTTTCATTGTGATTGTGTATATTAAAACTAGAGACATCCATTAGTCGTCGCATAACTTAGTTGGTAATTAGAATATTTTTATTCTTATATTTATGATACAAAATTTCGGCAATAAATATTATTATCGCTACAAATTCTGCTATAATTAATGTATAAAATGGTCCGGCGACGTGATGCATTAGAATCGTGACGGGAACGTCTTTGAATATTATTTTTGGCCATTTAAAATCTTCCCACCATTTATCGATGAGTCCCGCTTCTAAAATTCTATTTATATGAGAATTAAAACCGCTAATCAACGGCGAACGCTTTGCGAATGTCATGGCTACAGTCTGAGTTCTATAGACTTCTTTTAAAATCCTAAGATTTCCCTTTCCCTCGAGTTTGTAATTAAATTCGCGGATTTTTATCCTAAAATTAAGTGCAGCTCCAAAAATCTTTCCTACTGCTATTTGTTCAGTAATATGATTATATTCCTTCTCAGTTTTTACTATTGTCATCCGATGAAGAATTTTCTTTACGGCCAAATTATCAGTGACGTTTTTCATTGCGTAAACCATTTGTTGTGTTCCGAAAAATAAAAAATTTCGTTCCAACATATCATTCATTGAGATAATACTATCGTCGTAATAGTTGCGTGTCAAAAATCCAACTAATGAACCTTGATAAATATTTCTCAACACAATAGACAACCAAATCCATACTGAAAAAACATAACATACGAATCTTCCAGTCGACATTAATTTTACCGATAACCCGAGGGTTATTTGCCAAATAGACATTCCCAACTCTTCCACGTATAGCGTGTTATTGATGATTACTTTCTTCATGCAGAATAATATAGCTATAACTAATACAATCGTGGAAAGAGTCATTATCCACACGATTTTCTTGAACGGCAATACCATCTTTAAACTAGATGGCGTTTTGTGCAATCTCGGTATAGCCCAGACGAGCTTTAACATGTCATATCCAAAAGAAAAGTCCAATACTTGATCTCGCACTACGGTATGATAAAAAGCACCGACTCCCATATCCGCTCTATTATAAATTAAATCTCCTGTGACTCCTGTCCATCTAAACGGAGCGACATCACTCCATCGTCCCAAAATATAACCATCACTAGGTCTTGTCACCACCAACGTATAATTCAAAAGTTTCGATAATAGTTTCACAAGTTGTCCTTCGACGCCATCCAAGGCAATGGTATTATTTGCCAAATCTTTTGTAATCACATGCGGAAATGTGTCTATCGTCGTAACTCTTATTGGGCAACCATACATTTGGTTAGTTTTTAATGGAAATAAATTCACATCATATAAAAAACTACCATTTACCCATTCGTTAATTTTTATCGATTCTGATTTTCCACAATTAAATTCGTTATACGGAAAGAATGAATATACAGCAAACAGCTCGTTTTCGCACATCCGCTATTACCAAAACGTTAACGATATTAATTGACCAAAATAAATCCAACACTCTCTGCACATTTAAAATTGAATAAACCTTCAATACCACGATTAATTAACAGGATACGATAAATATTCCAGCGGTATCATATCTAAATTATTTCTCAACGACACTGCATCATCCGTTACGATGATAAAATTCTGCCAGTGTATGTTTGAAGTTTTATTCCGAACATTGCAGATTATTTCCACGCAAGACACTTCACTTAAGTACTGCACTAAATATTTAACATTATCGTCGATAGTACATCTGTTTGTCTTATTTCCATATGCTAATACTAACGGAACGTATTGTGGCCGCTTGAAAAATACTCCGACTATTTCTGCAGTGCATTTATATGCACTAAACTCGAAACTTTCAATGGTGTAGAACTTTTCCATCATTGCGTCCACATTAATTAGTGGCGTTAAAATGTTGATAATGATTACTGAATGCACATTCAGCTTCATATTATTTGGTAAAAACACTCGTCGTGATATTTAAAAGCACTTTGAATGTATTCGTTTGAAAACATGTTTTTATATAGCGATGATATCGACGATATGACGTTTTCCCCATTAATACGAAACGTAGTCACGATTCAAAGCATCATTATAGAAAGTGATTGATATGATGCTGTTTATCAAAATTATTAAGAGTATTCTAATTACGTGCTATATCTTATTAAAAATTTATTAACGACGATTGTTGTTCAAAATACAATAATAAAAAAATATTTACAATAATTTTTAAATTTTAATTTATTCTAAAGTAGAATTTGTCATTACTACTTAGGATAGAATTTGATAAAGGTTATTACTACAAGTTATTTCTGTATATTTTTTTATGGATCAGTCTAAAATCAGAAATTATTAATAATTATATAATTTGTATGAAATCTGACTTTATTCGACCTCCGACCCATCTGAACTTTGTTCTGACATTGAATCACATCATTAATGTACAGTTGGAATACAATCAAATATAATTCTGAACTTTACACGATTTTATTTACAATTCAATTTGTCAAGTTTACATAATTTATGTAATTGTTAAGACTAAAAGATTAGTTGGCTGCTTCTTAATTTTATTTTAAAAGAAAACCGTTATTTGGTCAAAACAAATTAATCTTTGTGTCAATATTAAACTCACATAAAAACATGCATGACTGTGGTTTTCAACGTTGTTAGCCGACCCGTCATGGCGCTCGAAATAAACTGCGTCTCTAAAAGGGGTATATTTATAATGGAAAATAGACCCCAAGCATTAAGTCAGGATATTGATGAATTCTTCAATAATATCTGGACATTTTTTATAAAATTAATTATTCTAAAAGCTTATCTATTAAGATATTTTGAATTTTTTTAACTAATTAATATGACGTGTATATGAGATGCTCTCTCGGCGATGTCCGTTCACAAACCGAGGACACGCCTCCGTTAGACCGACCGACAAATTTTCGCGGCACTTGTCACTAGTATATGTTTCACTCGCATTGGCGCATCGTACCGGATGCGAGTGAGAAAAGACATCGCGCCTATACAACAAAAGCGAATATTAATATTTTTATTATTTAAGTAGCCCTTGAGCCGAGAAGAGTCCTTGCCACCTGAAGAGTATTTCCCCGTCTATGCCGCACTCAGGCCTTCTTCATCCATTGCCCCAGCCCCAACAGAGATCCATCCACCTCAAGCCTGTCTTACATACCTAGTTTCGACCTCCCAACGGGGCGGGTTCTTCTCATGCATAACATAATATTGTTGTTTTTATTTATTTTTTTCCCAATTTCGGACAATAGAGTTCAATGATTATTTATAAAATGTATTCATTAGACATTTTTAGATAAACACAATTTTATTTTTTTTACTTAATGAGTATTTTTTCGACCTGAAAAGAAAAGTCTCTGAGGGAAAAATTACTGATAAATACGAAAGATATTTAGGAGACATCAAATACATTTATATTTTTATTTTAAATAACATTTTAAAAAAATGACAAAATGAAGTTACATCGGCCAGCTTGTCTTAACCTACCCATCACCATTAATTTATTATATATGTTTTTAAGATAAATTACAACTAATTAATTCTATAGTTACACTCGATTATTATCTTACATACTATTTCAATGTTTCCAAATATCTTATTACTATATAATTTTTTTCAGCCTTGAAATTTTTATGTTTTTATATTCCCCTCACCCTGAATTAATGCTAAATTTTTTTGGGTTTTCTGAAGCCGGCCTCAATCGGTTGCCGGCTGAACCGGGACAAGCTGGCGACGAACTCCATGAAGGAGGGATATAAAATAAATTTATTTATTATGCAATTAACAAAAACTATTCACGTCATCTATTTCAACGATCTTTATCAAATGACATCTTTCAATCAATGCGTAAAGTAATTTTTGCATTTTTAATTCACCGTCATTATGGTAACGATAAGTTTGAAATATCACGTAAAGATGGAATCATTTTTAAACACGTATAGTATACTGATTTATGTCTGTAAATATTATGACAAGAAATTAATGATATTCTATGCAATATTAGTCTATTCAAATTTTCCAAAAAATAATACAATTTTTTATTGTAATAATTGTATGCATATTATATATCTTTCGACGATTTTATCTATAAAATAAATAAACATATTTAAAAATACGATACCAAACATTTATATTTTTAAAAAATTTGAATTATGTCTCTACATTTAATTACACGTAGAAATCTAAAAAAAAATATGTGTCAATAATATGTTGTGGTAACAGCATTAATGACATCTTCTAAATATTCCTGTAATGAATTATTAGATAATGGTAAATTAATAAATTTCCTTATTCACTTTGCTATATTATCCATTTATATGGCTTTAATTTCCATGTATTTTTTTTTAAGATACTTTTTTATTACCCGTATCTAAATAATGGTAATGAATTTAATAATAATCAATATTTTTGTATGATAAAAAATAATTGTTATTTTCATTTATATCTTAGGTTTAAAAAATGACTTTTGAATAAAAATGGTTACTTAAAAATATAAAAAAACAGGGGTTATATATAACTCTGTAGTTGATTTAAATCTAACTCTTATTAAATCCCGTATTTTTAGAACCTTCACCAGAATTTTAATATTAGATTACAAACTATGTACTATAACTAGTTTTACACACTATGTACTTACAACTACATACATATTTACATAAATTGCCAAATACAATCTAAATTATAATATAAATATAGAAAAGTTTATCAAATTTATTTTTTTATTATTTTTGTGACTTTTTAATATTTTTTTTTTGTATTACTGATGTGACTTAAAGGTCTCACACCGAACTCTGACCACAGAGACTACAAACCCCCCAAATGTGTAATTTTATGAAACTAATATTTGTATTATTTTATGAACTAAAAATCACTTACATGATAAGTTAACAAACGAGTGAAACTGATAATAACACTGAAATAATAATACAAAGCTTTATATATATATATATTATATTTTATATAAAAACAATATTACAATACTTTTCATAGCAATATAATATTGGAAATGGTATAATTAATAAAGTCTAATAAATATTGAATATTTTAATTAAGTATTTCCATCTATATTGTATGACTAAAATTTACATTATTGTTAATTTAACATATAGTGTCAGATGCTGAGAATTACATCAATTAAAATTGTTATTTAAAACCAACATATTATTGATTTATATATAAAATACAAAAAAGATATATATTGTAACAATATAAACGGCAAAAAGAGGTTGTGTATGTCTTGTTGGATTCTTCCCTAATATAATGTGATATGTCCTTAGATATACCGTGAGTAACTTATTTGAGCTATACCGAACTGACTGAATGCGAGAATGATCTTTGTGGTACGAGAGTTGAATTATTTCGTTGCGATTGTATTCGTTTTTTTTACTTAAATCGGACTTATGGTCTCCAGCCGAACCATCCATACAAAGACATCGAACCTCCTAATGTACTTTATTTAAAAAGTGCTATTTATATAAGTTAGTTTTAAGAAAGCATTCAAGGAGATCCCTTAATAATACAAATTGTAATGGATAAATTAATATAAATGAATCGATAATTAGGATTTTTTTATTTTATTTATAAAACGTTAACCCTTTTTATTTACTTCAATAAATAAATAAAAAAAACAACAGTAACGTTCATAAACACATATAATACATTTTATTTAAGAAATAATACCAATAACCACTGCACTGATATCTATAGACCATCATCAAAATAATTATTATTTGATATTATTAAATATAATATATTTATATTTATATTTATATTAATATTATAGGCTTATTACAATCAATCCGGGAAAAACCCAGGCAATTATTTTCACTAGAAAAAATAAATTAATTCTCCCTCAAATAAAAATTAACGACACTTATATGCAGGAGCTGAGGCAGAGCCATGTAGGGGTAGCTTTTTTGATAAAAACTCTCTTGGAAAAAGGCATATAGAAAACGTAATTCAAAGGTGCTTCACAACAACGCGATCCTCTGCGTCCTCTTATAGGCAGAGAAAAGTTTGTTATCCCTTAAATTAAAAGAAACATATACCGCAATAATCCGACTCGAAATCCTATATGCATCGCAGATCAGATGGCCGCCCTCACTAATCAAAAGATACAAACAAAATCAACATGTCATCGTACGAATTCACCAACGCACCCTGGTTCATCAGGAATACAGACATACAAAAGACCTTAACATTCCTCCACTCTCAACTTAATTAAAATACGCTATATCCCTTTTATAAACACCTCCATAAATTCGAATCAGTAAACCCATTATATCCTCACCTAATTTTCTGATCCTATACACTCCTACTCTATCCACGGAATCCTCTCCGAAACTAGATTTATTATGCAAAAAAATAGCTAACAAAAGCCCAAAATAAATAAGACCTTACTGTACAACACAACACAACAATTATGATGTGTTTTTTTTGTTTCTTACTTGTTCTCTTCAATTGCTATCATTTTCAATTGTATAACTTAGTAATAGCGATAATTAAGTTTAGTTAGTATTGTGCTTTAAGTATAGTTCTGTTTTCATTGTATTTCTACATATATATTTCATTCTTTATTGGTACCCCATCATCTGCTGTCGTGGACGTCAGCACTTACAGCGATCGGGCTCTTGCGACCGGCGGTAGACTAATGCTAAGAATTTCCCACATTTATATTTAGTGAGCCAAAGTGAAAATCAGATATGGAACTCAGACGAAAAGGAAAATCGGCAGTTGCTGACAAACCTTGTACATTAAATAGACCACTGCAATATTATATACAAATCATTTAAATTATTTACAGATATACTTATACATAAATACGTGTTTCCCTGAAAATAAAGTCAGCTAATTCCCGTAAAAAATATTGCGTTAAGATTAGTAACCACAGTTTACACATGAATTCATTAAATGATGTTCATCGTCTTTGGGGGTAAGATTTTTACGATTTTCTGCAAAGAGAAAATATTACAGCTTTACATGGTTCGAAATTGGCAAATAAAAAACATTAATCTTAATAAACAAATGGACACTATAAATAATAAGAAGTGCTTTATATTAAATTTATTACAGGAATATTTGAATATTTTCTACAAAAATGAAACACTAACATAAATTTAAAAAAAAATAAGTAACTTTCTTTTCAAAACCCTACAAAACACTTGGAAAAACCATATGAAAGATAATAATTGAAAAATGAACTAAATTTAATTAAATTAACAATAAAATTAGTCATTAGAAATTAAAAAAATAAGAATTAAGGTTCTCCTCTTACAAATACTTTTAGGGTTCCGCTTTAGGGTCACATCTAATTTTTAAAATCCAATTTTAAAATGACATATTATTCAAACAAATTAAGTCGAAACATAGGGAAAGAACTTAAATTCCTATATTCTACTAAATATATTTATTTATTTGACAACATACATGGCCCAAAGTGTACAGAGCACTGCCCATTTTACTCGTCGTCTAACAATTTTGTCATTTATTTGACTATACTGGATGGATGACATAACAGAAATATTCCAAAGCACCATTTGCCAATATAAAAATTCGATAAAGATTGTAAAGATACAAGGGAATGAGTCTCTCATACTAATATCCCCCCCCCCCAGTGTTAAATCACGACAATAATTATTTTTTATTATTATTTCAGTTAGATAATCTATATATTATTTGTTTTTATAATTATTTATTCAACGAAAGATAGATGGCATTAAATTAATTCATTTCAACCTGCCAAACTACCAACATATTATTTTTGTGATGGAGGTAATATGTCTCTTCCTCTTACATACCCCCTGGGCAGTGTTATAAAGAATTCCCTGAATTCATAGTTTACGTCATAAAACCTATCCGACTACTAATTTACCTCAGTTACGGTTAACTTGCATTATCGAAATAATATGCATGCAAGCGATAACACTGGTTAGTACATATATATAAAAATCCTGTTTTTTAATTTCTATTTAAGATTTAAAAATAAGAACCCTGAATTTTCTAACCTAATTCAGTACCATTTTGACTATTCACAAAAATATCAAAATTCTCGACTCTCAAAATATATTCTCATTTAATTATCCTTAGGTAAAATTAGAAAAATAAGTCTACCTTTTAAATGCACTCCGACCTCTTTAATTTCACCATAATCCTTATCCCTAAATCTAAATAAATAATCAACATATATAATTAAAATATATAAATTTGAAAAGGAACAAAAGCTTACACACCTGCAATGGCATTTCAGTTAGATATATTCCCAGAAGATGCTAAAGCTTGCTTTGGCTATATAAATTCTTTCTAAAAAGATCGATATCATTGTTGAAATTGAAAGATACCGAAGTCAAACAAGCCACCCAAGAACGAATTAAAGTCAATAACGAAAATAATAAATCAGTTTATTGATAGATATCTTAAAATAAAAATAAATACAAAAAAGTCATACCCGATAATAAATCCCAATTCACATTTTAAAATTAATAATATTAAAAAATCGGTTCAAATTATCGGGGAAACACGGTATTTACACGGTCATTTTATTAGCATCTAAAATTTTGCAACCGATTTACGCAACGACATCTATTTATATCCGCTATAAATACTATTAGCATAAAATTATTATATTCATATAAAAAAATGTATACTAAATTATTATTGTACAGTAGTATTGATCTATTTAAAAACAAGATTTTTAGGCATTGCCTTATTTTCCTTCTTTTGCAGTTTAAATATAAATTATTATTTATAATCATTCAAATTGTGTACACATTTACTTGGATTTGAATACTTTAAATATATTCAAATTGCATAGAAGCCGCTGTTACTAAATTTAATTTATATACATAGTGGTTCGGATATCCGATAAAAGTTTTCCCAGATGAAAACTCTGCAATGCAATAAAACTCCACTAGATACCGGCACGCGTCACGAGCACATTTTCTTCGGAATCATTCCAAGTAACAAAAGGACCATAATCAACATCAAACACGTTCAATAACATAATCAATCGATGTTCCTATGAAATTATTTACATTCTATGAACCAACATTAATCACTACTAGTCCTGGTACGCAATTATTGATAGTCAAAAGAGCTTTCCGAGGCTTGAATGGAAAAGACTCAGCCTGCATATATATAGTCCCGGCGAGCAGACGAAGGATGGGGGAGCCGCGCCGTCGCCGGTGAGGCCCGGCTGGAGACCGCACCCATGTCCAGTCCCTGCATAGTTCCACTGGAACACCCTGTGCACTTGATCAGTTTGGGCTTGGAACGTTATCCATAGTCTTCTAAACTGAGCGTCGTCCGGTAGATGCGGCACAGATCTGTGTGCCTGTGTCCCGGGGCGTTATCGAGCGACGGCATCATGTTCCCCTTTTTGTTCAAACTCTTTTTATTTTATATTAGAAAATATTTTTTTATTTTTACCTTATACATATAAAGTCAAAAAAAGCACTAATTTAAAATATAATAACTTTTTTTTAATTATGACGATCTTAATTTAAATTTCACTAAAAATTACACTGAAAAAAGAGCTTTTAATTACATTTAATACGAATATATTTATAATATACAGGAATACCGAACTTTACGGAACCTATTTCTATTTTATAAGAAATTAATATCAGGATATATTAAAAATGCAATTAAAAATATAATTAACAATAATAAAAAGGTTAGATTAAAATATGTTATTTATTAAGAAATAACATCGTAATTTGACTCAAGTTGACTGTTTGAAGATTTATAATCGTTTGAGAGTTATTTAATTTGGTAAAACTATAACTAAAATACATTTTTCAATAAAAAATATATATTATTATATTGTTTTAGTTGTTTTCGTTCTTTATAATAAATCGTTTTTTTATCAAAAACATAAATTGCCAAACACATAATTGATTGCACTAACATTATAAGTTAAATAAAAATGTAATGGACAATAAACATTAACTTAATATATATAAACATACGTTTTTATTAGCTAAAAAAAAATATATTAAAAACCAAATCAAAGCTAACTAAGCTCAGATTAGCTCATTTATTTCAAAATAAAAGAAATATTTAAGATAATAAATATGAGAGATGAGACAAGAGATCAATGCCATGCAATTCAAATGTAATCCATAAGATTAGAGTGACAATAATCGCGACAATAAGCGATCGTACAATAATAATAAAGACTACCAAAAATTCCAATTAATGAAAATTTCGATTATAATAATAAAATGTATCACATTTTAAAAATAAAATTGTATTAATGTTGGCCAAAAACCTTAATGGAGGACATGCACTAAATATTTTTCTTAGTGAATGCAAAGAATTTAATTCATTCGAAAAATAAAATATATACACATTGCACATTATATTTTTTTCATATTAAATGCATTTCTAAGAATTCATAAAAAATATTATCCGATTCAAAGTTATACTATTTGTTATATGCACAATAGTACAAATGGGTAAGTATGTCTAGAAAAAATATAAAAATTCCATTATATTTTTAAATCTTTACACATTCTTATTATTCTTTATGATCCACTATCACAATACGCAACAATACACCTGGTACACTTATTTTTTTAGAGCGATGTGATAGATTCAGTTTTCTAATGATCGTTTAACTCCTTAAATAATAATATTATGTCTATTCAAAGGTTTTTAGGAATGAATTCGACTACAATTGGTTTTAATTAATCGGTCATAAAATCATGAAATAATCATAGATTTTATGGTGATTGTATTCTGCAGTAACTAAAATTCATGTGAAAAAAGTATGAATGCAATTATTGTGCTATGGCCACACCATATTTTTGTTTTATATGCGTGTGCCAATATTCTAGAAAGTGAGGAAATATGACATTTCATAGACATAAATTCGACTAGGAAATAAACGTTTGATAGACGTGAAATATTAATATTATGTACGCACCCACATAACCGATGTTAAATCAGACTTTCAGATTACAATTCAGAAGCTTAAAATTTGAATTAATGCTATTTGTTTATATAATCCTTTTCCATCTCGGACACAATCGAAATTATGCATGCCAATAAAATCTCTATGCATGTTAGGCGAGCCGAGCCACGCCTACAGAATTCCCTATGCATTATTTATACGTGTGATCACCCACAGGAATTCATCCCACCGAATCGCTACGGCGTGTATGTTTGTACATTGCACAGATGCTGGAAGCAATAAATGTTGTGCTATGCCATTCGAATGACGAATTGCGCAATTCGACATCTGATATTGAGTACACTTATTACAATGGATATGCAAATATTTCGCTATGGCAATTGGAATTTTTGATCTTGCTTCACACAACGTACACATAATTTGCATTTCATTCTACATGAACGAATTTTGTTATACACCTTTTTTAAGACGGTAGAAATTTACCAAAGTATAGGTTAGTGTCAAAAATATGTGCCGTTTTGCATTTGATTTGAACTTGAATTAAAGAAATTTAAAGTAAAAGTTTGTTTACCTACAACGAAGAGAAAAAAATGTACGAGTTCACGCATAAAAACATAATAGTAACGTGAAAAAAATAGCATATTTAACAATAAAGAAAATCTCGTATAAAATATCAACGAAACGGCGATATTTCAAATCAAATATATCTACAAAATCGGCCAAGGGGTTGAACAGAATAATAGCTCTGGTTAACGGGGAGTTTTTGAGAGCACCTGTCCTCGCATTTGGCGGAAAAAAAGCACATGCGAACGAGCTCGATGGTAATGAGGTGGCGCCCATAAGGGCAACTCGCACAGTGCAAGGGGGTTATGTACAGCGCCAACTAACAGCTTGAAGAAGTGCTCTGTCAAGTAAATCGACCCTTTTTTCTCGAGGGTTACATATCCCAGACAGCCCTGCACCCATGTGCTGAGGTATACACTTGGGTAGAATCCAAACTCCCTTATGTAGAGATACCTAAAAAGTTTCTTCTGTATCTTCTCTAATCTAAGGGAATTCGAGGGGTCATAAGCCGCTTATATAATGGAACCTGATTCAAGCAAGCTCCGAGCCAATGTATCGTATAGCACTTGTATGACCAAGGTGCTACGTATGTGATGAGAATGTCTCAAGATGAAGCCCAACATTCTAGATGATCTCATACACAAGTCCGATACATGTAAACTAAATTTTAACCTAAAATCAAACTAAATATCCAGTTATTTAACAGACAATTGCTTAGAAAGAGTTGAGTTCCCAAGTCTGTAATTAAAGATGATTTGGTTCTTTGATCTAGTAAATGTAATTGTTTGACATTTTCCAATACTTAATGGAAGATGATTTAATATTGCCCAATCGCGCAAAGAATCATTTGTCTAGCTGCATTGAAATGACATCTTCCACTGAAATAACGGATTGAAATATTTTTAAATCGTCTGCGAAAAGTAAAAATTTACATTGAAGGACCCGATGAATATCATTTATAAATAAAATAATTAATAAAGGTCCTAAATTTAACCCCTGTGGAATACCGGAAGGTGTAATGTAAGCATAATTTGGGAGTCGTATGTCACATATTGATTCCTTTCTGTAAGGTAACTCGAGAAGAAACGTACGAGATTATCCGATAACCTAAATCTAGTTTCAAAATGAATTAGCATGCTCGACTTTATCAAACGCTTTTTAAAAGTCGTTATAGATAATGTCGACATGGACCCCCTTATCCAGTGACTTAGACACAAAATTTGAAAAACAAAGAAGGCTTGTGACTGTTGAGCATGTAGAGCATGTTGGAATATACCATATTTATTCTACAACTGGGGGATCAAGGGGGTATGCTAACTTCAAAGTGCATTATTTAAGAATCAATTTTGCCCAAGCAATTGCGTGACAGCTCGGCTCTCGGGCTTATGGCTGGCGACCTGATCCGTATTCGAAGAGCCCAAGATAACCTGGAGAACGTCCGTCACATTCATGACATCATGGTTGAGACGGAGGTGTCCTCGAGGAGGCAATGAACCACCTCAGGGTTAATAGGCCACTTAAATAATAATAATAATAATTGCACTAACAGAGAAAGATCAAATATTGTGCAATACAAAACTATCTTAGGAGGATGATCAAACGTAAGTAATGCACATGTTAAAATAATCTCTGTATAATCGTTCTCGTATTATTTAGTATATATTCGGATATATAAATGGTCGAAGGTGAAGAATGTTTGATTAGTATAAAAATATCGGACTAAGAACACGTCGCCGGTAGACCGACCACCAAAATCTCGCGGCACGTGTCACTAGTATACGTTTCACTCGCACTTTGCATATCGTACCGGATGCCAACGAGAAAAAGCATTGCGCCCGTGGGTACGGAAGCGAATATTGTGGTGTTTTCGCAATTGCGGACAATAATGGTCAATGACTTTTTATAATATTTATTCCTTAGACTTTTTTTAGACAAATACAACAAGTTTGTGACATGTAAATTTATATAAAAGAGTTATTCGAGAAAAAACAAAAGTTTAGGTGCCCGTATAGTCTCTATCTTAGCGGCTAGGTTAACTAGATTACAAACTGTAATGTGAAAGAGAGATACTAATATAATTAATTAAAAATATGTCAATTTGTTATTATTAAACCTAATAGTTGATATAAAAAACGATACAATTTTTTGGACGATCGATATGCATACATAATATTTAACGTTTATTTGATTTTTTTCTGTTAATACATCCAAGAATAATTATTTAATGTTTAAGATTCAATAACATATTAAACGTGTATAGTGAATAAATCAGTCTGAAGGTGTAGGTGAACAGTGGGAGAAGGAGGCTATCGACCCACCAAGGATTTCCACCACGTATTAAATTGCGTAGAGCACTTTACATCATTGTGGAATTTATGGATATAACAGATACACAGATAGCATATTGGTACATACTAAACGAATATTTTTTGTATTGACATTAATTCGACTTTCATCATTGTTTACTTTAATTTAGCAATTACAACAATACAAATAAGACACGCAATACAGATGTTTTTGTGACCTTTTTGTTTTATATTTCTACACGCTACATACTCTCAAATTTAAAAATCTGAGTAAGTTTCCCATAACACATGAAATTAATAAAAAATGATATTAGAATATAAGCAACACATAGTCCACGATGCGACAAATAATTTGAATTTAAATCTCTATTCCATAAATTGATAAATTTATTATTTTGCTGTTGATATTTAGCAAGCAAAAATTACGTAAAAACCAGGTAATAATGCCGAAATTATGTAAATACTTTAGAAATGCCAACGTAAAAATTGCATAGCAACGTTAATAATTTTGCACAATGACAATTTTATAATCGCATAACTGCATCTGATATGAAACGAAAAAAATCGTGATGCATCTTACGGTATGTATGACCTAATATATTGTTGTGTATGTACATATAATAAAGAATCAGGCAAAGGTCAAATTGTTTTCAAGGTCGTTTTGTGACTCTGAAGAAGGTCAAATAGGACTATGCGAACCGGACACGACAACGACTTAAACCCCATTAGGATGGTCGTGAACAGGTTTTGTTATTTTCAGAAAACTAAAAATAAAGCATATCTGCTTCGGAAGATCAATTTTATTTTAATTAATGTGTTACAATATAATAACCTCATCAGTATCAACAACCCATTTATGTATAACAATAACCCAATCTGTGATCATCAAGTGTGATAATAGGTATTACATCAAACCATTTCAAAACGTTCACAATGCGAATCTTATCTAGTATCAATATATTTTAACCATTGTTCAAAATTTCATCACATTTCAGCGAAAAATTTCCATTTTTTTTTTATTAATACAATGTATACATAATTTTAATAATATTTATTAAATATAAATTCACAGCCATATAAATCAATTTAACTGGAAAAAGTAAAAGCATACATATTTTGTCATAATTATGAAATTAAGTTAGCCGGGTCATTTTATAAAATGATTGCAAAGGAAGTGCACATCTTCAATATGAAATTGAAGATTTTCCACCGAAGTGAAAGCAAATGTTTATTTAATAAACAATGAACATTAATATGATTGAAATATTGTAATGGAAATTGTAATTTCTTATACATTAGTCATTACATAGATAATTCTACATTTCAATTAAGCGTAATATATATTTTAATTGATAAATTATGTTTGAGGATTGTGAACATTTTTGATTTATATATTTTTGATTCATTTCTACAGGAGATAATTTCTATCATTTTACATATTTTTTTAGGATTTTTCTATTATTCTCTAAATCTGTTACAATTTTGCTTGCGTTTTCACTTAACATCCTAAAATTTTGAGCTTTTTTTTGAGCACCGATTATTTTCTAACATGCCCGTACCTATTTTTCTAAGCTTTCAGAAGCGAACTGTTGCATTAGGCGTATAATGTGTATATTTCTTTTAGCACCTTCCTAAAATAATTTTGTTTTATTAAAAAAACTCTCTTTTAGACTATTTGGAATAACACGGTCCACTGAAAGAAACAAATACTCAAAGAATTATTTGTTATATTGTGTTTTTTACAAATAAAATATGAATAAATATATTGTCGTGCCACAATAATTATATCACAATAGCTAATGACTAATAAATGTGTAGATTAACATAATAGTGATATTTATCAACTAACATCTGCTTCAATTCACGAGGGCTTGAAATTTGCATTTAAAGAGGAACTTACAACTGAAACGGCATTTTCTCACTTATGATCCCGACTTAAAACGAGCTTTAAAATTCTAACGGGACCTGCAGATCTGCATGGCTGGATATCAAGAAATATATAAACAATATGTGAAAAAAAGGCAGAAGTGGATAGCAAACCACAATGTTCTTTATTAAAATAACAGGATATTTTTAAATTTAAGTAACCATTCTTTACCTTTTTCATTATTTTGTACGGTTTTCGGAGGAACGTATCTACTGTATAAAAAGGAGTTGAGTGTATATCACCATCGACATGTTCTTAAACAATTTTTAACACTTATGTTCACTAAACCTCTGACCTTCAATATATAAATTTGTAAATTTTTCTTATAAAAATCCCTTTTTGTGGTGTTTAGCATTCAAATTAATAAATACAAAATATGATTTTTACTTTACTAATTATCTGTCAATACACTATGAATTATCACGCAAAAATCTGGTTGATTCGTTCAATTACATACATCACGATGACAATGCCATATATATATATATATATCAAGACGGCTCGGGTCCCCGCGGTATGGACACGAAAGGGGAGCCCTCACGTATATATTTAATATTCTACAACGTATGTGTTTGACAGTTTTATATAATAAAATTAAAACATACTTTCACCCAATGAAACGGTAGTTTATTGCGTTTAGAGATCAAAGGTGTTAAGTTTAAATTGTTACATGTTAATTATTGGATAGAAAAACTATTATATTAATCGATTGATTCATTAGTAAAAGTTATCATTTGGACAATTTGAAGACTTTCGAAAATACGAATACGTGATTTTTTTTTCTAGAAAGACGTTTTTCTATTGCGCATGATCAAAGTGTGGAAGAAAGAGGAGCAAGTTCCAAGACGTTCAAGTTCGTCGAAGCTGTTCCATCGCCCGCCCAGCAATTAGAAAGGAGAGAAGCTCACGATGACCGCTACCACCCAAAACACCCAATTTGTGAATATTAATACGAATTTGATCGGGCACAGGTTGTCAAAATGTGAGAGTGGTTTTATTTTCGAGGATCATTGACCGTGGAACTGGTGTACCCCTCCCACGTCCACATTCTCCGGCCATCCAATGTTCCAGCCGCCACAATGAAGTCGCGAACGACCTTTGTTCGCCGAATGCCTTTTTTGTATCGATGTACATACTCGTGTATATACGTTCTCAGCTGATGCCCACCCGATGACGATTTCGTCCACCGCCATCCTCGCCGACATTCCTCACTCTCATTCGATCGCAGAGAGGATGTCGGGTGTCAAAGCGGAACAGACACTGGCGTGAAAGTTGGACATTCGATGATTGGCCCATCTCCGGTGTAATAAATACCAAGGTCGAGGATTAGCCGTTACGTATTAGTTAAATGGTAAGTGAATGAATAACCATTATTATAAGCTTTTTAATAATAACCATTGAAATACGACAAATAAACTAATGCATAATACATATCGCGGCATAATATTCTATACAAGATTTAATTGCCTTCATAATATAGGAGAAAAAATGTATAATTTATTAATATATTTAACAATATAACGTCTGCAAAAATATGTATTAATGCAAAATCATTCCCCAAATATTTCCACCGTGACATTGAATAAATAAAAATGAAAATAGCAAAATAACAACCCACGAACCTTTGTATCACCAGCCGGTTTTGCGGATGCTTGGGTCATTCATGAACACCAATAAAAGAACATTAGCTTGCCCGGTGATATCAGCACTGAGAATATGACGCGTAGTGCAAATTATAAAAATCAATATTTCTATTAAAATAAACAAGTGGTTTTCTAAGAGTCTAACAATTATATACAAAGATTAATCGCATCTTTAAAATCAAATCACGTGCTATAAAATTATATTTCGATTGTGGGCGTTATCTTATTCTGATAAAGAGTTCCGGCGAAAGAATTAATGCGTATTAGAAATTAAAAAAAAAACTTTCTAATCTGATTCCTGCTTACACAAATAATTCTGAAAAAAAGTGAATTATACAACTTCCTATCTACGCCGCGGTACAATGGCATATAATCGGCCCACGGTTTTATTTTTTTGGCAAATGTTTACTTTTAAAACTGCGTGAAAGTTTGCAATTCATCATTTTTGGCAGAGGGCGTGTCCGTCGGTTCGTTGCTTTAATCTTATTTCCAGTATGAACATATTATCATATCTCAGATTAATAACATGTAAGATAGTAATCGATATGCACACACTGCAAATAACGTATATTTTATGCATGGACTTGATTCTGTAGTCACACGATTTTAAAAATAAATCAAAAAATCATATTAGAAAAAAATACAAAAGCAAATTTATAAAATTACTATCTTCGGTCGGCGATGAAGTAAAGATCTACTCGTAAATTCGAAGAAGAATCCAGGATAGAGATAAAATATCATGATGCAAATTGGTAATTCGTCTTGTGGTAGGTAGACTTGGTGAGATCACTGAAAGAAGTAAGACTCAGAGGCAGATCGCGAAAACGATATCTCAAGGCAATAAGATCAAGGGACTGGACTGTAGACCGTTACCTTAAATATAACCAAGTGAAAAAAATCTAGTGACCTAAGCCAAAACCAATAAAAATTATTTCACCAAAGAATTACCAACATTTAAAATATTATTCATAAATTGAAGATACAGAAATAATTTTTGAATATTTTTGAGCTCAATATAAAAGCGGACCTATAGAATATTAAATTTCTAGAGCTGTATAAGGAGATGGTTGCGTTTTTGTACAATTATCCCTGTCGTATATTGGCATTAGTATCCGTATTGGATTTTCGGGTGTTTTGGTATGTTATGCCATTTTTGAATTTGGAAAAATGAAAAATGTGACTAAAAATTATACCGCCATGATGTTTTATTATCCGTATTCACTGAACATGGCACCTTGCAACTGCTTTCTATTCCAGAAGAAAAAAAACATTAAAAGACATTTTGTCAGCATTGACGAGTTCAAGTCAATCTTAGAATAATTTATAATGTAAAGTGTTTTGATGATTGGTAAGAAGTGCTTACACATGTCATGTCTGATGAGGATTACTTCAAAGAGGACTCAATTAATATTGGTGAAAAACATAAATATAAGTAGATTGCTAATAAACTAGATCAGTGCTACCCATTTCGTGGGCCGCGGCCCCCTGGGGGGCCGCAGGATTTCTCGCGAGGGCCGCGAAAATATTCAGTACAAAGTAAAAATATTCATTTTTAAATATTTTTCCAAATAGCATATTTAAGGAATGTATATATTTAAGTCTGTTAAATAATAATACATATGAAAACATATTTATATATACCGAGAAGATAATGTAAGCGCATGCTCTTTTCTGTCGGGAACTTTCAACAACAACAAAAGGAATAGATTAATCCAGGGGCTCCCAATCTTTTTCGGTTTACGGCTCCCTTAAAACATCAGAGTTTTCCGCGGCTCCCTTAATACATTAGATTTTTTTTTTAACTTTTGACCTTCAGACCGGTTTCAGACCGTCTTCAGACTGTCTTCGACCGCCTTCAGACCGTCTCTTTACGCTGGCAAAAAATGTTTGATTACTTTTCGGTCCCCCTAATATTTTACATATAATTATTTTCTACTACCATATATCGGAGATAACGAATATATTCATATAAATAATACAGGGTTCCTAATCTTTTCGGTTTCATTGCCCCTTAAACATCAGATTTTCCAAGGCTCCTTTAATACATTATTTTTTTTTTTAATTTTGACCTTCTTGAGAGAAATTGGAAAATCACCAAGTTTCTTTGAAAAGGATTACTCATTTAACAGCAAAAAATTTAAAACGGATACTATTTTCCTTGGGATAATATAAAATATGTAATTTCAACTGTTTGGGTAATATCCATATTGAGACTGGACAACCACTTTGTCTTGGTTGGCTGGTCGTGGTGCATTTCAAATAAGTGTCTGATACGAAAGGAAGTGCACTTCTTGTAATGGGAAGGTTAGTTTAAAAATAAATTAAACACGAATTTTAAATTCCCCAACAATCTACTGAACATCGATTAATGATTGACATTATTAAAATTATCAATGGATGATGGGTTTGTTGTCTACTACACAACTCTCAAATCCTTCGGAACAAAATTGATATGGCGACCTTCTTGTTTAATGTTAATTTTTGAGCGATACTTATTTTTTATTACTGCGACCGCCGAAAAGCCAGCTACGCGCAACTAGGACGTTGCAATTACGTTGGAATTAAGATTCGCAGAGCTTTACCCCTGAGCAGTGGATATTCTTCTTTTACTGATATCCAAAAATCTGAAAGTTCCATGCTACCAAATTTGTTTCTGTCGCATATCGCAAGAAAACTCAATAAGATCTCTTTTCCTTCTAATGCTTCTGGAAAGCATTTTCTCGAACCATTTGGATTAGCTGTGGTAGGTGATCTTCAAAGAGACTACTTGCAAGACAAATTAATTTTCATTGGCGGTTACAAACAGAGCAACAAGGCAAAACCATATCTTTATTCATTTTATTTTCCACAGCTGTAATTTTTCTGTTTTAAAATCTTTCTGTTTGTTTTAAAATGTGCATATTGCGTCCTTGTAAGGAGAGATTTAAATGCACCGAACTTTCAAAGATATCACATCGGCATGCGAGTTTCTAACCAAAAAGTCTGTCCACAAAGTGTTTGGCATAATTCCATGCTTTCTTTAAAGTGTATATTCCTTGCTGAAATTAGAACGTAATGAGACAATACACCTCGCGAGAGAGCTCTTTTTTTTACTCATGAGTGACAAAGATCTCATTCTGCTCTACATTCACATGATTTTGAAGTAAATCTTGCTTTCTAGTGGCAGAGTTTTATAGTTTACTATATTTAATACTACTACTGCTCCTAAAACTGTTTAGGTGGAAGACTTATATACTTTACGTAAGTGCTTTCTCTGAATGATGCAATGGGTCCAAACTGAATCTGGAGCTTTGTTTCTGAATAAGCGCCTGTAATCCTCCATAAGAGCTGACACGAACGACCACTGTCAAAACACCTCACTTTGTCCATTCTAAATTATTTTCAACCATAAATATATTCAGGATCTCGAACAAATCCTGAGCCTTTGTACTTCCAGTAATACTTTTACATATTTACGGCTTCATAATTTTAATATTAAGAATTCCAAAACTGTTTCAGTTCCCTTTCGGACATTCCGAAGTTATCATATCAGCGTTTTATTTTTCAAGAGGCAGAAAAAACGATGTTCGACTGTGTTTTTTGAAAGCTTCCTAACTACAGCAACCGTTTTAGGACAATTTGATATCTGAAGATAAAAGTAGACAACTTATACTAATTTTAACCTAGTCGGGTAGGAGAAATAATGAGTAAGAGTAATTCTAAAACGCATTATAAAATATGATGTATTTATAAGTACTCTTTCAGTACTTATCACTCAGTACTCGAGGGTTATTATTTCAGATTGATAAAATACTCACTAGCCGTGACGACGGGGTGGATCTATTTGGAACCCCAATTTTCTAGAATAACTCTTTCCGATTAAATCCGATATATTACAAACTGATTGCTTGTCTAAAAAAGTGTAAAGAATAAATGTTATAAATAATCATTGGCCTTTATTGTCCGCGATTGCAAAAAAAATAAAAAAAACAATATTTGCTTCTGTACCCATAAGCGTGATGTTTTTTCTCGCTCCCCTCCGGTACGATATCCATAGTGCGAGTATACTAATGACAGTGCGGCGAGAATTTGACGGTCGCTCTACTGGGGACGTGTCCTCAGTCTGCCGTCCTCTAACATGCACACCCGGGACATCACCAGGTTATACGCTTCGTATCGATTAGTAGAAAAATCCAAAATATTAACCAAATCATGAATAACTATTTTTATTATTTGAATAATCCATTTTATAAAAAAAGTCAAGAAAATGATGAAGACTTATCAGTCTTGACTTGAAATGCTAGTGGTATATTTCCATTATAAATAGACCCCTTTCAGACGACGCGGTTGGTTTAGAGCCGCCGTGACGGATGGGTTAAACAAAAAAAAGATTGTGTGAAACCTAAAGGATGTTCTCAAACCATTGCGTAATTAAGTCGTGACAATAATAAAATTATGCTCTTTGTCTGATTTGCGGGGTATAATTTACTAAGATCTCCCAAAAATCAAGTGAATCTGTAAACCTAAAATTTACAAAAAACAAATGAGACCAACTTTGCCCGTATCAGTAATCTTTCGTCTCATAAAAAACCTGATCTGAATGGGGTAATGCTTTGAAATCCAGGCTTTATAAAATGATTTCGCCAAAAAAAATCAAAATCAAAAATATGTCAAATCTTTTCTTCCTTCGTTCCTCCTGTCAAAATCAAAAGATTTCTTTAAAATTCTAAAAAATATTTTGAATGTTGGAATAAAGTAATACAAAATAAAGAAAATTTTAATTTATTTTTTTAATAAAAGAATTTCTAAAAAAAATATTTCTCACCCCACCCATTGTCACTGACAAGACAAATATATATAACTTAATATTATTATAAATTAATTTAAAATATGTTCTCACAATGTGTATATACTTACGCGTGTAAAATATAATTAGATATATTTTTTAGACAGTTGAATATGAAATCCGTAATAAAGGATCGAATTTTAATTTATTTTAAGCTGTAATTATATTTTTTAAGATACGTATGCAAGTCTATAGTGTGTCAATTCGACTCTATTCGCACGTACGTGTGAGAAAATTGATTTTATAAAATTAAAAAAGTGTATTGTTGGGATGACTAAATAATTTTCCGCATATTAAAGATTTTTATTTAAATAATAAGCACCAAATCAAATGCGGCCATTGCTGCTGATGATGATGAATTTACACATAACATTTTACTACTGCCTTTCTAGCGGTTTGACTTTCATTTTCTTTTTGTGAGTAAACGCATCAATAAAATTGTGTGACTGTCTCTTGTACAAATATTTGATCGAAGATGAATACGTACAATTTTTATCGACCAATAAGAGACTGTTATTATGTGAAAAATCATCAATTGCTACGCCATAAAACGATCTATCGAGTGTGAAGAGATTATGCAGTCAATGAAATGATCAGTGTCAGTGGAGTGTATGTAATATGTGTGATTTGTGTTGTGGCAAAATGCGTATATGTAAAAATTTGTATCGTGCTAATTTTTGTTATATATAACAAGATGATTTTCAATAGCATAACAATATATAACAATATAAATTACTTACAATACTTAGATTTGATACAAGGAGACACATCATAAAATTCATTAATATTAATTAACAAAATTCATGCCTGAAGCGTTGCCATAAAAGTCAAATTTTATCAGATCAATGGGAATATTATATAAACCTCGTATCAACAGATTTTTTCCTAAACACGTTCATTTGTTTTAATTTGAAATGATATTTTTTATTAGAGCCGTTGCCTAGAAATCGAACGAGTAGTCTTCAACAGTTCACGTAACCGTCAGTTTTAAATAATTTTATTGCATTCGTGTCGCTGCTGGTTCTGATAAGTGCATACGCATTACATTCATATATATTAAAATGTGAGTATTAAATATTGAAATATTATATTCATAATTATAAAAGATACTTACATTCGTGTTAAAACTAAAAATATTTATAATCGATTATATTATTATCCTTATAAAGTTTATATTGTCTTTATTGCCACTTTGATTATAGCATTTTTAAGTCTAATAAACACAATTTATTTTAATGAGTGTCACAGTATACGTTTTCTATAATTTGAATAATTTTAAATCAATTTCGCATTTAAATTATTAATAATTTTAATTTGACATATAACATGGCATTATGATTTATAATATTTTAGTTAACAATACAATATGTGGAGGTTAACCGTATATCCGTAAAGAATGATGTAACCACCAAATCTCTCCACAATAGACATAAATGTTGTTGATTATGTGTGAGAGTTTCATAAATAGAAATTATTCGTTTCAAAAGGATATAGTTCTATATGCAATCATTAAGGTTAAGTATTAGTTTAATAACTGCGTTGATGCAATTAAAACTAAATTTTTAAAGCATTAATTGTTAATTAATATAAACTAGATTGGAATAAGATTCAGCTTTCTTTCAACAGGTTTTTTCGTGGTTTTGTTAATGCTTAGAGTTTTGTAAATATATTAATAATACTTTTATGCTATTATGAAAAAGTAAAATGATGTAGTTTAATACTTTCTACTAATCTCGTTAAAAAAACTAAAACAATTAGAGAAACATAATATTTTTTATAGATTATTTTGTTACGCAAGTTTGGGGGCTTACATCGAATCAGATAAATATTGTATTTGAATGTTTCCTTATTTAAAACGAAACATTTAAAATATTTTAGTGTATAAAAGTATATTAAGGAATAATGCTTAATCTAATTAAAAAGCATTTTGATAGATAAACTTGAACTATTTTTAAATACGTCTTAAATACGTTTTAAATAATTGGAGATTCATATGAAAGTAAATATAGGAGGTTTGAAACAAAGTTAGCTAAGTTTTCATTATTTTTAAATAACTTATTTATTTTTTAATATAAATGTTTTTTTAATGTACTCCCCATGAGATTCATGATTGCCTTGTGCCTTTTATAGAATGCCATTTTTATTATTTCGTTTAACTTATTCGGCTAGTCTGCCATTATCTCCTCAATATCTTTTTCATCCTTAGGAAAAAGAAGACGAAAGTATAGATAAGTAACTTTTTTTTCTATAGTACTATTGCTCGGCTTTCTTTTTTGTGTCATTATTTTAATTTTATTATTGAGAATAAAATGAACAAGCTCGAAGCTCGAAGCTCTCAAATAAGGCACAAAAAAATGGATTCCTTTCTGGTACACCATACGTGTGACTTCAACCCTAGATAATTCCACAATAGTTAGGAAAACTCATGTAAACAGAATTAACTTTTTAGAGGGTTTAAAATGAACAAACACGATCTCTTTGTTCCAACACGGTTCCTAGAAATAACATATTTCTATATCTCTTTTCAATTTCCCGCGTTGTTACTTCCCGGTGTTCAATGGTTAAAGATGAAATGAGTAAAATTGGTAAAATTTATCGACTAACAACTGCTTTAATTCGCGAGGGTTTGCAATTTGCTCAGAGTATGGAACAGCATTTTCTCAATATTCATCCCAAGCTAGAATGAGTTTTAAAATTTCAAGTCTGTATTACATTGTACATTCGTATGGCTGGATATCAAGAAATGTATAAATAATTTGAGAAATTAAAAACACAAAAGTGGTTAGCAGATTTATTAATAATAAGAAATTCAACTACACAGGCCAGTAATAACAAAAGCTTCTTTTAATTCACTAACACATTAGACTTGGCGTTGATATATTTTTTTCCAACTATAAATACGTATGTATGAATAATATTTTGTATAATTTAATTATTGGGTTTTCATTATTGCCTTATTTGCACGATTTCTATTCCATAATGTTGTTTTTTTTTAAAACGACGCGATTTTTTAAACTAAACGAATCAATCATCAATGTTCTTATGAATTTTATCACATCTTTACACGGTTTTTGATGAAACGTATCTACTATGTAAAAATAGAATTGAGTGTAAATACTCTTCTATATTAAATATTGAAAAAAAAATGTAAATATAAACTAACATGGTGTCCTAGGGGAAACTGATGAACCAATATGACGCTATTTATTTGGGACATGAGGTAGAAGAACGAGAATACGAAGAAGAACCGCACCCATGACACCATATGTTAGTGTAAATTTACAATAAAACAAGTTTGTTATATTTAAAAATATTGCGTATCTATTTTATTATGTCACCACTAAGCACTATGTTTTATTCATTAGATTCAATGAAAATCATAATTTAAATGTTTTAGCGCTCCATTTTACTTAAAAAAAAGCTTTGGTTTTTTACCCTTTAGTGACTTAAAGTCGCATCTTCGGGGGCGTTTCTTTACTTTTCCTCAGTTGTTCTTGCACATACTGGAGGCGCTTTTCCATCATCTCGCAGAAAGAGTAGGAGACAGACGCCGAGTGTGGCGGTTTTCAACAGAACCTGCTGGCTCAGTGCTAAGCCGGCTTCAGCCTCGGCCGGTCACGCGCGGTGCCGCAGAGCGGCGCGCGATAAGCGACCTTAACGCACCTGTTAATAAGCGTTGAATTCCTTCGGCGCGAATTTGAATTTCTAAACGATCGCGAGTTCCACGCAAGCCGTTCTAGGCCTTAAGGCATTTGGCAGAAGGTCGCGAGTCGCTCGTGCCGGTGCGAAGCATTTCTTTCGATGCGACCAGTGAAACAGGTATTTTAAGGTCACCTTTGGGCCTTTGCATTTTTCCGAGTGTTTAAATTGGCATTAACAGTTACGGATAGTTAATAAACAAATGTTTGGTTTTTACAAATAATTAACGTCCGTGAATAATCGTTTAAAAAAATCGTTACTTTCTCCCGTGTTTGTGTATATTTTGTGCTTCAATGGACCGATGTAAAAATTGGATTATCGTCGACTATTTAGAGAAAAAGGTAATATTTTTATAATATGTCCGATGTAGTGATACTGTTTTGATTTGAAATCACGAAGAATTCAGCGATAATATTTCGGCTCTGATTAACATTTCTAGCAAAAGTAAAACGGGTTAATTTGAAAACGATCATTTTTTCCGACGTGTTATTTAACAGCGTGGACTATTGTTAACCGAAAAATGATTGTTATTAAATATCTCTGATTTTTTTTGCATTTATGTCTCCGTACAATTTATCGTATATGAAGTTTTTCGCACGTATTTCCATTCACATGGCACTGTTTAATATTCTTATTGTATTTTCCATCCGTTGTGTATAGCAATTATTTTTAAATTTTTCTCATTATCTTTTTTTATCAATCCCAATTGTCTCAATAATACAGGAATCAATCATATTTTCTAGAGCTAATGATCACGTTACACTTTTGGAATCGTTCCATTTCGCTAATGATAAAATTGCAGTTTTTAAAGGAAAATTGTTTCTGATCGTTTTTCGCTAGAAAAATGGCGGTAATGACTGTAAAAGTTTTTCATCAATGTAGAAAATGAATATGGTGACAGTTATTCAGTCATTGTAACATGAGTAAGAAATTTATAAGATTAAAATTGCATTTTATCACAAGAACAACCGCAACGATCCGTGCTTGGCGTAAAATTTTGTGATAATCACCTCGAAATTATCCATCATTTGATTAATTATTGCAATGGACAGCCCTGCTTGGTTAACGAATTGATTTACGAACATTTTGTTCCATAAAATCGTTCATCCGATCGTTGCGCTCATAAAACAATTGTTCAATTTAAAATTGTAATTTAACACGTTAAACAATAATTTAAATATGCAAAACGTTACGTGCTAAAACGTCTTAAAAATTGTTCACAAAATTTCTAATATTCGGAGGACTTTGATTGGCGAATATTTCTTTTTTTCGTCGTAATTATTAAGGTCACTCTTGGAAAGCTAGTCCTAATTTTCTATGTCTTATGATATGTACGTTTTCCATAACCGTGCGACATTGGCATAAATGTAATATCATAGTTACGCATGAATAGAGAATATAACTGTAAACACATTACTTTATGATTAGCAACTAAATCGAACGTGTGTGTGTGCAACTTATAGAAAGTATTCAGGTTTATTACATTAAATTATAGTAGGAAAATGGCGTTTGATACGTGATGCACTTGCTCTAGATGTCGTATCGGAAATTCTGACACTACGCACAATTTATGTAAAAACACATTTTTGTTTTAATCTTGATGACATCTGTGATGAAATGCCGGATTACATCTATGATGATGCTGACATAGATCATTTTGTTCAGGCACGTATCTGCTATTAACGTTTCATAAAAAAAGACGTTGCTCAAATACATGTTTTTGACTTACACGATTTCGTTTACGCAATTTGTTATTTTCGTACATTTTTTTCCGATTTTATAGAGTCTAGAAAAATATGCAAAACTATGGATAAGATTAATTAAGATGCGAATTATTTTTTTTATGTCGGATACGTTTTGTAATTCAATTTCTCGCGCTCGCTCAGATAATGGCATATCCAAAACATTCAATCAATCTTTCACTTTCATTCCATATTTATCATTTTTAACATATAATAAAGTTATCAAAGAGCAGAACTTTATTATTTTTTGTCACATGGACAATAATTTTAATTACACTTAAACCGTGTCTTCTTGTTACTTCTTAGAATTCTATTTATGTTATAAGAAACGCATTCTTCTTTAATCAGTAACTATTGTTTTGCATGATTAAAATATTTTAATGATGATTATAACAGATTAATATGCATTTGATACAATTTATAATCGAGATAAATGAGAATTTTATTATATTCGGCTTATCATATTATGAAAAATGATATATTGTAATTATTGAAATATCTCTATTGTTTATTGATTGCGCTGTTGTATAATCTAAAATGAGAAAAAAATGTATCCTTACTTTTTCCCGTCATCAAAAACAATAAATAGTATATCTTATACAATCGATCCTATTATTTACTCATTTGTATTCAAAAATCATTATGCAACATGATTTTTAAGACGATACGAGGAAAATAACCATCAAATATCAAGGCGTCATGGATGAAATGCCATAACACGTAGCACGATGATCTTTAAGTCGCATGCAATAAATTAAAATACAGCGGTTTTCAAATGTTGTTTATTTTGGCCAAAAAATTTCGACACGAACTGAATGTCTGTGTGAGTCACGGTCAAAAATATTAGAATAATGACAGGTGTTGCGGCAGAACGGCAGACGTCTTTGTTGTTTGGGACCTTGCCGTCTCGGTCCGCGTCTCCGACAGGAAGAGGTCTTTGGTCAACCTTTTGAGATCCGTGTCCAAGCGATTCTCTACGGCTTGGTAAGCACCGGATAAATTAGATTGGAGTTTCTCGAAAGTGCCGTTGAGGTAGACCCACTCCGGGGATAATTTGGGCATATTCAAATGCGGAATCGCACTGATTTGTTTGGGGGTCAACAGCACATTGTCAAGAAGCATAATGGATCTGGGTCGCTGTTAACAATATATTCTATTTATTCGATACTGAAATTACTCTTAAAAAGTACAGAAACACCTGCCTTATCGACGGAAGTCCGTTTTTTATCCATATGTCATCTATATATTCAACGTGTTTTTTGTTGAGATCCCTCAATTATTTTATACCTTTGAAGATTCCCTACCCCGTATTTACCCTTGCGTGACCACAGACAATTTTGAACTCGATACTTGTAACTGGATGCATGCAGCTTGGTATATCTGATGCATAATAGATATTTAATATTTTAATATATAATATTCCACTACCGATATTATCTGATTCATTAGTTATTATTTTATAATATTAAATTTACATCTTCATTAAAATGTTTGCGAGCCACGAATATTCTGCTGTCCTCACATATTCATCAGTTTACAAAGTTTAAGGCAATTATTGTTTTCCAAGATTAAAATATTTTAATGATGTTTAAACATATTAAAGCATCGACGATGTGTGAAAAGGTATGCGGAAGTGCATTGCCATGCAAGATCATAACGTCCTTGAATAGCCGTCCAGCCTGTGCGTTTAATCAGAACTTACCGTTCTCACTTAATGTATCACTGTAATAAGCACAGTTAATTATTCCCCTTTTTTCTTATGTTATTCGTTAAAAATATAAAAAAAATATTTGTTTTAAATTTTAATTTAATATCATCATAAAGCATTCTTTATTTTTCTTTAAAATCGTCATACAAGAATAAAGATTTAATTTTGATGAGTAAATGGGCATGAAAATACATGCTTGTTGTGAGGGATTTAATTAAAACATTTTTGTTTTTGTGCATATTTTTCATATTTTTTAATACTAATTAATTTAACCTAGTCGTGCCATTGGAGTATACATATTCGGGAGAGTTTTTTGATTTTTCTCAAAAAACTCTATTAATATAAATCCTACATATTTGTATTTGTTTAAAAAAGTCTAAAGAATAAATATTAATTGATTATTGACCTTTACTGTCTGAAATTGCGAAAAAATAAATAAAAACACCAACATGCACTTTTGTAGCCACGGCGCCATGTTTTTTCTTGCTCGCATTCGGTACGATATGCCAACTGCGAGTGAAACGTATAATAGTGACACGTGCCGCGAGAATTTGGCGGTCGGTCTACCGGCAGCGTGTCCTCAGTATGAAGCCGAACATCGCCGGATGTTCGCGTCACTTATACAACTTATTGATTAGTAGAAAAATCCAAAATGTTGATAAATATATATTTTTTTTTAAAAAAAGTTATGATATTGATTAAGAATTTATCAATATCTTGTCTTCAAATACTTGAAATACTCGGGTATATTTTCCATTATAATCCCTTTCGTACAACGCGGTTGGTTTCGAGCCGACGGGACGGATCGGTTAAAAAAATTGCCAAGTACAGCAAAAACATGAAATGTGTTCGACAGCCTTTAATAAAAAAAGCTTCCAATATGGCTACCACACTACAACAAAAACCGTTTAATCAAAACCGAGTTTAAGGTTGATTAGATACATTTTGGGATTATGAAAGTTTTAAAATCTCTATTATTTTTTTATACATAAATGCCAACCTTTGAAGTCAGCGACGACGCTCGATCGATTATGATAAATAAATCGAATGTCGAAAACTCATTTGCTGATCAAAAAAGGATGGGTGGTAAAAATTAAAATTGCAAATTGCCGGACAGGTTACCCACCGGTCGGAGTAGCCTTGAAACCTACTTTGTCCATCCCATCTAACCAGCAACTCTTCGCGAGCTGCAGAAGATTCTTTTGTACTTTTTTCTACTCAGAAAAGCATCTGACGCACGAGAACTGGTTTTAAAACCTTTTATGTGCAAAATATTCACCGATATATCTGCACACGGATA
>JAGXCT010036962.1:1668-59009 GCA_022495035.1 Philopotamus ludificatus | reverse complement strand
TGGTTTTAAAACCTTTTATGTGCAAAATATTCACCGATATATCTGCACACGGATATTTATAAGAATATGTATCACCGTGATCTCTAAATGGTTAGCAATATTTTATAAAATAAGTAATATATAATAAAAATAATATAAATATCATCTTTTTGATATCGTAAGGATATATTACAAAACATCTGTTTTATAAAAAAAAAATAGATAGTGGCTCCTTATGCCTCTGAAATCATGCATGATGGCATTTCAATTCTTCACGAACACGTTCATCGGACGTGATCTATCGACTGCTAATAAGACATTCCGGTCTTTGTAAAGCTTCCGAAATTTGCGTAGAATATCCCATTATCAAGCAGTCGATATTATAAAACCCAAATCTGATTATGCGGCTACATTTAAGGCTTTTTTTATTAGGCTGTTAGAAAGGTTGTCTGTCGCGAAAAATAATTCGACATTCAAAAGGTCGCATGCATTTTATTTTAACCTTCTCTCAAATACTCTCGTATTAAATCGCCGTGCAACAATCAAAATCTACATTAATAAATTTGCGCACATTAAGATGGCAAGTTCAATTCCGCACAATCAACTCGATTACAATTTAAATAAATTGCACATTAAAATGTCGGCCATAACGAAAAAATGTGGTATATTCCGCTTTAATTGAATAAATTAAACTTCCTCGGACGACTCTACCAGTGGTTAAATCATTATAAGACGTCATTAAAATATTATTCCGTGCGATAATCATCCTTGGACGATCGAGCGCTTCTATTGTGGCAATAAAACACATTCGCCAATAATCATTATGGCTCTACGTATGCAGCCGATGGAAAAAAGCGATAGAAACTGGTATCACTACGCTTCTCGCATATAATAAACACTGCCATCAATTTATTTCGTAACAACGAAACAGGTTCCGGTCGAACTGGGTGTCTGCTGGATCTAACGATCGGTGACCAATCCGATCGCTTCCTACGCGCATGCTTCATAATCTTATATGTCTATAAATCATCAGCTCAAAGGAGACCGATGCAAGAAGAAGCCCCTGGGATATGTCCGTAATAAACAATTTCTCTTTCAATCGTTGATAGAGTGTTATGTCTTATCGGCATAACGCCCAAAAGCCGTCCTCGATTACACACTTAAGTTATGTGCCATCACCGTCGGATTAATCAATATGTGCCGTTAAGTTTAAACTTAGACGATACCTAGCATCCTTTCAATATTTTATGCTGCCATGTCCCTTAATTAAACCTAATGATTATGTTTCATAAGTTGAATACGACCTGTGAAAGTTGCTCGAGGCGATTACGCAGATATAAATCGTACCTCTAAAATTAAAAGAACAATGAAATCGTGGCCACATATAATAATATGAATGGAAATAATTTCAAGTGTAATATTTGACTTAATTATGTTAAGTGCACGAACACGAATCCATTCATACTAATGTATATTTGTAATTCTTGGCGTATCGCCGCACCGTCTTCTTTCTTAACCTCTGATGGATTCAATTATGGAATTCGCAGAGCCCCGATAAATCAATTGCCGTTGTTCGATTGGGATCCAGAGAGAATCGACCGGCGGTTTGTGCGGTTTTTTGCAAGAAAAGAAACTTGACATTCTTCATTGCAACGTGATCGGTCTCTCTGCTAGTAGATCCAGTATGACACACTTGACTGATACAATTATACGTTACATTTCGTTTAACCAGTTTCATCATCGTCGCTCGTGATTTTGTCATTTTTTTTGGGGCTTTAAATTGCAAATTTTTGTAACAGCGACATTAGTGAACGCCGTCCAAAATATTATATGCATACAAGATGGATTTTTATTATATTTTTTGCAATCTAATGTATATATTAACGTATACCGGTCTTGATAGACTAGTGATTAGACACCAGAATGACTTGAATATAAATATTTTTTGCAATTAGCATATCATATATTATTAATTGATGGATACGGTAGATGTCTCGCAAATTTAAATAAAAGTAACTAATCTTCTTTGCTTCTTCCTATATCTTGCATTAGTAATAACATGGATATGTGCTAACATACTATTTTTTGAAAATTTTATTAAAAATTGTCAAAAGAATTTTTTTTTAGCTCATATATTTGCTCTTTACTTTTATATTTGCTAAAAAAAATGAGCTCTCGATTTACGACAGGATTACATTTCGTTACCTTCATCGTAAATCAAAAATCATATAAAAATAGATATAATAGACATAGAAGATATGTTCGTTAGGTACCTCGTTAATTGTTTTTTTATGGTATAAGTAAATAATTTATATAGTAAATGTGATACACAATATTTAATAATCATAACAATTATTTTGGTGTATTTTCTTTATCTCTGCTACTTATATCCATTGTTGTTTTCTACGGTTTTACAGCGATTGCCTTGATTTATTATAAATATATACAGGTTAATTTGTACAGGTTTTTGTTTCGTTCCTTCATAAAATTGATAATAAGTTCTTGTTTAATAAGATGACGAACCTTTGGAGATCCATTGGTGTCCATATTTTAAAATTTATGAATTCCATCACTGATTTGGGCAAAAGCTGCAGCCATGTCTTTTATCACTAATTTGTTTGGTAGTTCTTCCAGTTTATCTAGTTTTTTCAACTCCTTTAAATTTCTCTCATTCTCTATCAAGCCCCATTTTCCAAAATTTAATTTCCAGATTAAGCTGTTTGGCAAATTGTACAATCAAATTTGTTAACTCTTCTACTTCCTTATTTATATTGTTAATATAACGCTTCAAAAGTTTCTTCTATATAAAAATTATACATTACGTAGTTACGTTCGACTATACTTCTGAGATATATTTTATTAAATGATAGATGTTTAATTTTTCCCAATTCTTTCAATGTTCTTGCAAAAGCTTGGACAAAAGAGATTATTAACCTAGACGTCCTTATTGGGGGCCCCAAGTTTTTCATTTTTCTCTAATAACCATTTTAACTTAGCCGTGCCGATGGAGTATATATGGGACCCTAGATTTTTCTCGATTTTATTTTATTTGTTTAAAAACTAATTTAGATTGGAGCCAAAGATGATGCAATCGACTGCATCTAATATGTACCATATTTTGGCGTATTTCAGCGAATATTTGTTAAAAACTGAAAAAAGGCCTTTCTATGTTTGTTTATTTACGTCGCAATTGTTAATGATCGTAAGCTGAGTGGTGACTATACCATGCTATTAAATTAGAAAAAAATACTACATAATTGAAGAGGATGCTATTTAATTGTAGTGGCGATCGATTATGAAATAAATTAGCAATATTTATTTAAAACTTTCGCTAATAATGTAATCAAATATTTATTTCCAACGTCTCTTGATTTTGAAATGTTATTAAGGATGTTGATAGATAATTAAGAATTCATTTTTTTTACGTAGGATTTAATCTGATTAATTTATAAAAATACGTAGGATGAATGAATGACATTATATGGAAGAGTAGGCTTTTAATCCAATAGTGTCATGGCTGACAAATTGGTATTAACTATAAGTGGGATGTGATAATTTTTATAATTAAATTTATAAAAAATCTTGTTGAAATACATTTAGTAAAATTCTGATCTGTAAAAAAATATTTACGCACATGTGCATATATTTCTCTTATTGATGATGTTAGTATATCATAAATCATTTTCTAGATTAATCTTTATAGTAGTTGCGGTTGCGTGTATAAATTTTTCTAAGCGCATATAAAATAAGAGTATTTATCACGGTTGGCAATATAAAGATCAATGCGAATAAACATTCATGCGTTGTGAATGAAGGACATACAACTTTCAATAGTGAAATTAAATGTTAACCAATGATTTCTTGTGCATATTTTTTTATGAGATATGTGTTGACCGTAAGAGGAAAAGTGTATGTAAATATTTTTTAATAAATACATATAAATGTGAACGATCTCTCATAGTTGTACAATGTTGATGAAATTTAAGCGCATTTAATAAAATTAAAATTAATTAAAATTAATGATGGGATATGCGTCGTTTTAGAAATTGTCACTAATTTCACCATATCATGTGGTGATGGAATCTTATCTATTGAATTTCAATATCACTTTCGTTATTAAAAAAAAAATGTCGATTTTTATTACTCGAATGACCCAGAAATTATTAATCTTCACGGAATGACTCTAGATTCAATCGTTACCCATGAAATTTTATTAAATTTAATAAAGTGCCCTGCTGCAAAAAATTGCCAATTAGACACTTGACGATACTCACGAGCGAAAGTCTTTCTGGGTCGATGCGCACAATTTGACAGTATAGTGGCAGCATGGAAAATAAAACGTATCGAATTACTATATAATAAAATATTATTTTGTGTACCTAATTGCGATTGTAATGGCCAACAATTAGACTCGAATACCTACCATTCACCATATTATAACGAGAGTTGTTTGTCCAATTTTCGACTAAATCACGCGTGACCGGGATCGGTTCATGGGATCGTTTCGGCGATGCGTATAAAAATCGAATACGATTCAAATAAATTAATTCGTCATTAGTAGAACGAAGGTTGTGACAGTGACGTAGTATCCGATCCTCGTGCCAAAACTATGCTAGGACTTAATTTAAATTTAAAATAAAATAGATTGAAGTACATAATTATTTATCTTGTACTTCCTATTCTTATAATTTAAAGGTATAAGGATATGTATATTTTCTTATTTATCTTTTTTTTATCAAATATGTCATTTTATTTTATTATTACTAAATTTTGGGATGAGGTGAGTGAATTAAATGGGTGAGAATGATTTCAAGAGTTTTGAGAGGAGGTCTATATGTTGGTATCATCATTCATCATAATTTTCCAGCCACGAGACACTCACTCGCTAAGCATACGCTCAGCGAGTGGGCCTCACCAGACTCTCGAATGGTAGTAGAGGCCAAAAGAACCCGAGACTCAAACGTGACTTGAAGGTTCCCCTTTCATGTCCATACCGCGGGGACCCAGGCCGTCTTGGTATGCGATTTTTTGTAAAGAGTGTCCCTCTCTTAGGCATTGCTGGTATTGGACGTGTATCCTCTACCCCGTAGGTATCGGATTTTATCTTCCCGACTGTGTCCACATAAGTAGAAGCGGGTTTGCAGCGGTATTCGTTTCCTCTTCTCTAGGCGTTTTCTGCTTATAACGAGATCAAAGTAACAAGTCGTGATTAATTATTAACCTTGTCGCATAATAGCAATCCTCACATCATTGGAATGACCTCTTCAGAGAGTTCCATATTAAAATAAAGAGCTTTGCACAATTACATATATCAGGTCGTTCCATAGGTCTTTGCGTTTTTTTCTTACATTTTCATTTGATGTTTCAAATGTAGAAAAATGTAAAAAAATCAAATATCCTGCCTCATGAACAGGATTACACTTTATAATGAAAGCTCTGCATTTAGTGAGATATATAGAGCGTAATTTATTATGAACTGTTGGATTATGGACAGACAGTTACGACAGATACAAATTGTGCTTTGTTAGATCGTTTGAAAGAGGGTGTGACTTAAAAAAGGCCTAGCCTTATAAATCGAGGAAGAAAAAGATAAAACCTCCCTCACTAGCTAATATTCTCTGAACATTGCCCCAAGCAACGATCATCTTTTTATCATTTTCGATCTTGATTTATTATTTTAATTAGATATCAAAAAACTTATTAACAGATAAAAAAAGATGAAAAATATATAATTGAATAAAAAAAATATGACGCATTTCATTTAATGTGTTTTTAAAGCCAAATAACAAAAATCGCAAAGGCTTATGAAACAACCCAATAAATTCATTAAACTAACTTTTCTATGTTTGTGTTAGGCTAAGGGCCAGATATACAAAATAATGTTGTATAGATTATTTGATGAAGGTTTATTTGTATTTTATTTTACTAGAGCAGGGTTACCCGAACTATGTTCTGTGAGACTTAAATCTGCGTTCTGCGAAAATTTGGAATGTTATTCCGAAAATTAGATAATCAAAATCGGGTCTAAATTCTACTTCCGAGAATTAATGATTATTTTTTTCTCATTCAGTGTGCATGAAAAAGGTACAGTTTGTTTTTTTTTACTCGACTGACTGACAAGTCTTGTTCGTTTAACGGCAGGGCCAGGATTGTTTTGGATGAAGCCGTGAAACTATGTAAAATCTAGACCAAATCAGTCCAGATTATTTAAAATTGTATGCAATGTAATGTATTACATACTAAAGTAAAATGGCTATCTAGAGGAAAAGCACTAATACACTTTTGAACTTGTTAAGTGAGTTTTTGGCCTTCTTGAAGATACAAAATGTTGTTTTAATTGAGTCTGTGTGGTTAATAAATTTTGCATATTTGGTAGATATTCTTACAAAGTGTAATGAAATTACCTTAATAATTAATGAAAAAGTGTTGTAATTATTTATTGAATATAATTTACTCTATAAGTGTTTATTCAAATACCTAATATTGTAATATAATTTTATTTTTGAGAATATCTCATCATAGAGACGTACTATCCTTGTTATCCAATGGATTTTTTTCAACTGATATATTTTCCTTAGTCATAACTCACAAGTATTATTGCGTATACTGATGATCACATACACTCTTGGAAATACCTGGTTTTCATATTAAATATTATCATTAACATAATGCATTATTTGCATACGATGAGGGCATAGAGGCATTTTAGAAAATATTTTTTATACGTTAATATTAACGTGTAAATATTTTCCTAACTATAGATAACTTGTTTATAAGTTTTATTAAACTATAACTATTGAAATAACTATTATATCATTTTTGATACACTGTATTATTTAGTAATACGTTATTGCTAATATTTGCACAATTATCGTATATGAATGCCGCATATAAACACTTCTTATCGCATATGTACATTATATCAAATCCTGATAATATGCGTATATGAATAACTTATCTAGGATAATCACAATATGATATCATTATTATTTTTTCTAAAGTGTATCATCATTTATTCTGTAATTTATAAAAAAAATCTTTGTTATTCGCTTCCAAATGACTTTTCAAAGCCTTTACACATGAACGGATGCCGTTATGGTTTTGATTTTTTTCCTATAAAGAAAAACGACTATCTAATGACATTTTTCTATTTAAACAGATGGACTTGAGACAAACAAGAATAATAATTGTTTATTTTTTTGAATTACGATTCAAGGTCTAACTTGTCATTTATCATTTTTGCCGCAATTCAAGTCGGAGAGACTTCGACACTGCGAAGACAATCAATGTTTTTTTTACTTGAGAATATACGACAACAAAATATGGCAACGTGCGTATTGCGAAGATTACAGTAAAAAACCGATCGTTAAAATAAAATAAGAAAATAATAAATGCGGTCATAGACGTCGGTTTAAATTTTTATGAGCTGATCATATTTTTATCAGCCGTATGATTTTAAAACACGTCATATATTGATAATCACATAAAAATATATTTGTAGCAAATACGATCAGCTAGTCATACATAATAAGGAACTAAATTTTTTCATAAAATTATCTATTTCTATTTTGTTATTTTGACAATATGATTATGGTATTTACAAATAACCTATTATATAAAGTAGTGCGATTTATTTATGTCCAAATAATTTAATATATTACCTGATCTGCCTGGCCCACTTGATCAAATTAATGCCACCGCAAGAAATTCGCCATGTCCAATTGTAACAGCAACATTACCCGTTATGTAAATTGACAATCGCACACAAATGTATCACATGTGTATTTCCACACGATTATGATTGCGAAAATTAAATTTCATGAAACAAATTTTTCAACCATTACCGGTCAAAGACGTCCAATATGGTCCACTTTCAATAGGAACTATTTATCAAAAATGCGAATTATTACATTGTCCAATGCGGAGATGGATTCGAATGTGCATATTTAAAAAAATAGATTTAAATAAATCTCATTACTTACTGTCGATGGTATTATATGAATGTTACGATACGCGAGTAATAATTATAGTATGCGATAATTCGCTGTGGCTATTGTTAGCCATACGTGAAAACCGTAAGTGCTTTGACCGTGAATGTGCACGTTATCGCATTTGCACGAGTCAATGTTAAAATGTCTGCAAGTTTATATTGTGGAATTTGAATTCATGTTTATCTACACGTAGATCTCCCTCTGTGTTATTGTAATAATGGATTTGCACTTCGAGTAAAATTTCCATGGTAATTCACTTCCGCCAAGTAATAAGCCGCTGAGAAGAAACAGCTGAGAGTATGGAAATACCTTTAATTATTTTTATAAACAAAAGGAGGAATATTACATTGTTTTTAATTATATCTAAACATTAATTGCTTCTTATTTCTTTATAAATTTATAATCAGGGTTGTTAGTATGTAAAAAAATGTGCATGAGTACTACAACGTTATTTTGCAAAAAAACTTTATCATATGACCCTGTTTTCTCAAATATTATAAACGTGATATGTATATGTATGCGATATAATAGTGTCCATCAAAGCTTATGTTTTACGTTTTTTGACATTGTTTGAATGAAAATTGTATGATCACGACTGTATCTTATGCTATTGCAAATTGCTTTTAATAACTATAGATAATTTAATTTTATATAATTATCGTGAGTCACATATAAAATACTGAATTGGATATAAACAAATATAAATAAATAATCAAATCCTTATTTGTATAAGAACCGATTTTATTTTTACTGATAATATAATATGATAATATAATATAATATGAGTAATAAAAAAAATTCTTCAAACGATCCTACTGATTTTTACGATGTGATATTTTTGCTGATAGTCTTTCGTAAACGGTTGCGTTTATTGCCAGTGCATATTGTTAGACAGCATCAATGATTTCATAAATATATTTAATAAGCCTTTTTGCTAAAGTGGTTTTATTGAACTATGTTAAAAATACTCCCATTTAAACTTAATATTCGGTTATCCGGACGAGTTAGATCGAAAAAAAAAATATTTATTTTCTTTTTACACCGATTTTAACTTTTTTATTTAAATATATTTAACCTAGCCGTGGCGATGGGGTCTATATTGGACTCCAAGTTTATGATGTTTCTCGAAAGACGCTTTTAATATAAATCCTACATATCATAAACTTTTTGTATTTGTCTAAAAAAGTCCAAAGAACAGATATTATAAATAATCATTAACCTTTATTGTGTGCAATTGCCAAAGAAAATAAAAAACAACAATATTTGCTTCTGTGACCACTGGCGCGATGTTTTTCTCACTCACATCCGGTACGATGTGCCAAGTGCAAATGAAACGTATACTAGTGACACATCCCGCGAGAGTTTGGCGATCAGTCTACCGGCGGAGTGTACTCAGTTTGCGGCGGGACATCGCCGGGTGTGCGTGTCATTTACGCGTCATATTGATCAGTAGAAAAATCCAAAATATCGACCAAATTTTAAAGCATATCAGGAATAACTATTTTTATTCTTAGAATAATCCATTTTTTTTTAAATCAAGATATTAATGAAATCTTCATTGAAATGTTTGGAGTGTATATTCCATTATAAATAGACAAACGATGGACTTCGAAAGACGCCGTGACGGATCGGTTAATACCGTCAAAATAAAATTTAGTAAATTTGGAGCCCAAATTAAAGCTTTTTCAATCAATAAAAATTTTCAGCTGGAAAGTGCTGCACAGATCAAAATAAATGATAATCCGAAGGAACCCAAGGAGTTAAATGAAGACTGTATGCTAATGTGTAAAGAATCATTTTCCATTCAAGATCCTTAATTTTATTTTCAGTACGTTTGATACATGATTTCGTGTATTATCGTGATACAATAAAATTGAATATTGATTGAAAAAACCAAGTCCTTTAACCATTTTGCTGTATTTAAAATTTTGAGTTGAAAAAGAATACTTCGTAATTGATTTACAATAAAGAAAGAATTCGAGAAAAAATATGCCATTTGCATCCCATCACTGAAAATCACTCTTTTACAGATAGGTCTTCTCGACGGATAGGTTTTGCTACCTATTCCTTTGAAAGCTTTTGACGATTACTTCGTTGATTTAAATATATAGAATTTTATTTATAAAACCATCATTTAATCAATTTGTGCAGACCATTGTTCCTTTTGCATTAATGTACATCATAAATTTTGTACCACCGCCTCCACTTTCGATTTCATCGCCACCGACCCATATGTCTCGCGATTGACATCATTACCCATTCAGTTCTCTTCTGCTACCATATGGTCCAATAAGCACTATAGTGAATGTCTCGCTGCACGCCCTGTTATCACTAATGACTGCAGCCACACTAGTGACACACTAACGGCCTTGTGCTAATCCGCCTCGTGATGATGCCAAAGATGATCCCCCACTGATGGATGCAATAGTATATACATTGCTATCGGGCAACATGTAATTATCTTTCTAAATCACTTAAGTCTATATATCCTAATGTCATCACTAGACGGCATCGAGTCGTCTATAAAATGCATTCGGGTCATCGTTTGACATACAAATACGCATGTAAACCATTAATTACAGACGTTAGTATGACATATAGATATTAATTATAATATCGATTTAGAAAATATAATTAAACAATTTCGTTTAATTATCTTTGCACAATCAACACATTGCACCTATCGGATTATTAAAATATTTTTGTTTAATCAAGTATAGAGATCAAATTTTATCTGCGATGAATTTTGCCGGTTATTTATAGTACGATTGATTTTTCCTCATTATTTTTCGTGATGATTGTTATATTATACTCGGAGGAGCTGAATAAATTAGCATTTCTTATACAAAGAGTGAATAAAGCGTGTATTGCACTTTCACAAAAAAATAATGATTGCATTTTCTTTGATTTCTTAAAAAAAATATATAATCATCAGCCAATATCGCATTAATAAATATAATTATATGTTTGTGTTTAAACATCTTATATAACCATTTTCGTTTAATTGATCGTAATTAATATGTGGTAATAATATTGGATTTTTTTTCCTTGTGTCAATTATTCGCATGTTTAGGTACAATTATATTAATGGTAAGAAACTTATGATGAAAATATAATGACTTATGCCATTTTGTAACGTCTGTATGAAAAATACATTTTAATAATTTGATGTATCAGTTTATTTTTTGGAATGATAAGGGATTTATTTGGCTTATTTGACTTTTTATTGAGCTTAACATGTCGATTTGCATCGTATATTCTTAATATGCACATGTCAGAGTTAATATCTATGATAATTATCCGTGTTTCTAGATGCGAGGATCTACTTAATATAAACTTTCCCACTTTCATATGTATTTATGTTCACCGCTTGATATTAACATAAATCTAATTGATGTTATATTAATTCTCTGTATTTATTTTTTCAGGTGTTTGTGATTTGACGTGTGAATAGTGCATATTGTATTGATACATATAGCACGAAAGTGGCGTAGAATTTCTACTACATGATTTGACTACAACACAAGAGGGAAAACGCTTCGGGAAAGGGGGATTAAACGAAAGGAAATCGTCTGTTTTGAATAGGCGTGTAAATTAAATCAAAGTGAAAACTGGCTTTCGTAGAATATGGTTAATCTTGGGAAAAAGATTACAATAAAAATTGGTGTGAAAGATGCGTACGTATGGCGTGTGAGTGACAACAAACCGGTGCACTAATCAGGGCGCCATCTATTCTGTTTCAAATTCAATGCAACGTTAATTACCGCGCTAACGATCGGTGAGATGTACGTCGACGGTGGAAATTAATTGCATCACAATGCCGGCACAAAACAGTATACTTCCACCACCACTTCCGACCAAGATGAAGCAGCTGGCTACCAGGCCCCCCCTCGCCGAAGAAATGGACGAGTATCGCATATCGGATAGTGGCAGCCCTGGCGGCCACCAGGCTGGTAATGCCCCGCTAACTGGTTCCGCCGCTGCGTCTTCTTCTTTCATTGGCACGGGGTGCTCATCTCTCTCTTCTCAAACGGTATTCGTAGCGGCATCAGCGCCTCGGCCAGGCCCGTTGTCAACAGTGCAACCGGCGCCGCGAAACGATCACGTTGTCACCATCAGGATCAACCCGGACGCCGTCAAACCCGACAATGACAGTGACCACAGTGATAACAATTCCAAAATTTCGATAAACCAATCAGAACCGATCAACACGATAGGCAAATTTATCGTAAACATATGCGAGAGTGGAGAAAGGCCTAACGACACCAACCCCAACGGCTGCATAAGGATCAGCGTCAACACCAAACACGAAGAGATGGTCCAAAAAACGGACACGCTGCTGAAAACAAACGGCGACAACATGAACACCCCGTACTTCTTCTGCGCGTCCTTCCCCTGCTCCCCGTCGAACACGTTGATGTCCAGCGGACAGTGTTCGCCGAGCGACACTTTGGATTCGGGAACGTGCAGCGACCTGGACGGCACACCGCCCCCGTTGCCGAAGAAAAAATCTTCCAAGAGCAACGGCGTCGGATCACACAAACGCGTGAGCGTCACCGTAATTGGCACCACCGCCCACAATCGGGCACCCAGCGTCACCAGCAGCGGCGCGGAGGTAGATTCGGAAGATAGCGAGAGCAATATCTCGTGCGATTCCTTGAACAGCAGCGATCTCAGTTCGGCCAGTTTGCACGAGGACGCCGCCGTGGTCGCATACAAAACGCCAATTGATAACGGCGATAACGCGATACCGATTGCACCGAAAATGCCTACCCTCATAAGCGAAAATGGCGCATCATCGGGATTCTTGCCGCAAGGATTGCTGAAAGACATCCGCGATCGATCGGCAAAGCTGAGCTCCGCGCAAGAACAAACAAAGACGTCATGGGCGAGCCTGGAAAAAACCGAGGACGTCGTAAAACCAGAATACGTGCCGGAAGAAAATCTGACCTCGTTCAAGCTCGTGTCAAAAGTCAACGGAGAGAACAACAAGAAACCAATCATAATAGAAACCATCCCTGCGTATCCGAAACTGGCCCCGGTCGTCAACGAGAGCACATACGAAGACAGAAAAATTCAACAGGAGCGAATCAAGCAGGAGAAACGCACCAGCAAACTCTTGTATGATACGGATATTTATTACGATTTTCATTTGAACGAGAATGTGTTTGAAAATACCACCGTTGATAAAAAGAAAAGCAGTGTCGTATCGTTGAACGGTTTCAAATGTGCCAGTGACAGTGGTTTCAACGAGAACGATCCCGAGGAGTGTTTTGCGGGGATCAGGGATTACGACGGCCAGGACCCACAGTCGACCATCCGCAGTGCCAAAGGCACCATCAGAGGAGTTAAGAACAGGGTCAGAGCTGGAATCAAAACCTTCCTCCAGATGCAAGACACCACAGCTAAGGTAGGACAAAAAAATACTAATTATATTCCGATAACTAATCTCGCGCGTTTTAATTGTCAGAATCGACCCGAGTCATTCATTTTTCGACCGCGTTCATTAGAATATCTAAAAAATCACGGTGTGTATATCCCATTAAAAATTCGATTCGCAACGATGATACAATAAAATCATGCGATGTCGAGTAAAAAGTATCTGATTACGAAGAAAGTATTATAATACGAATTTTATTTTCACTACTGTCGTTGGTTGCCAGTTTGTGCATGTGATTCTGCATTTTTATCTATCAAACAAAAAAATTAGTTGATGATGATTCGTGTTGAACAAATTTGCGGATACTAGGTGTATATTATTTTATTTGATTTTTAATTTGAGAATTATGCAATACATACATAATTTTTGCCCATGATACGCGAAAACGTATAATAAATCACAATTGATTAAAATAAACATAGGTATTTATATAATAGTACCTTAAATGTGTCGTTATATTACATTCTAAATTAAAATTAATACTTTTTTCGATATCGAAATTTGATTAATGCAATTGTGCATTGAGAAATAATTTATTAAATTAATTTGTCGAAATTTTAATTAGCGTGTTTCGTTCGCGTATGCAATTTTATAGTTGCAACGATTTTTTTTACGTATTCCGCGTTCTTTGCACATATTGATATTATCAGACCGCGCAAATTAAGTTATCTAATACTGTTTATAAAATATATGGTGGAATTGCACAGAAAAAATAGTAATGAATGTTAATAACAAAATATTATATCATAATTTTATGTTATTTGCCCATGTAGAATGTGTGTATTAATGAACATATGTAACACTCTACTTATTGCGCGAATTCGTACATTGTACTCATTAACAGTGCTGAGTAAATTTCAGATATTTGCATATGGAAATTCGATTACGCGCATACATATATTACAGTAATTATTTCATTAATATCCAACAACGATGCAATACGAATGTAGGTCGATGGACCTTTGATTAAATATTGCTTCTACCATATACAAAGGATCGATTGTTGTTATTTTTATTTTCTAATATTACATGAACTTTTTGAAAATTGAATAGATACGCTTATCGCCAATTGTTTTTCAATCTGACAATGCACGGAGCGATCGGTACCACAACTCAAATCTAAATTGCCAAATAATGACCGAAATAAATACGATTGTTTGTGTTAATTGCGAATGGTTTGTATTCATTGTAAAAAATAGTGTTTACTGTAGTTTTATGCTAATACGAATAATCATCGGTTAACATTCGTGCCATGTAACGTTGGATGACTCTGATTTTTTTACACGGACGACGACGTTACCCAAAAGCATATGGCAAACAAGACGAACTCGCTGATGAGAAGCGGCATTAACCCATATTACATATTCTTATCTGGTTTTTATATCTGAACGTGTAATGCAGCGGGGAGAAGCATACATTTTAAATCAAATCCGGTATCGGTAATATAATATTTTCTAAGCCAATGGTTATGGCTGAGTAAACATTTTTAAATTTAAAAAAATGCTAATTCAAAAATTTGCCTTGATTATACATAAATGTATCAATAAACATTCCTGCAATTTTTATTATTGCAGAGATTAGATATTATTTATGAGTGCATTGTCCATAAACCTCTCACCAGAATTTATTCTAACGAGATAATCTCGCCAATAATCTCTCATCTTGATTAATCGAACATTGATAAATAAAATATACTAATTAAATACAATTTTCCGAAAATATTCAATGCGTAAAAAATATTTTAAATGTGTTATTAATTACGGTAATTAAAATAAATATTTTATCATAATCATAGCAAGGTCGAACTATTATTATAGGAGCTAATTTATTAAAAATACTAAATCATTGATTGCCAATTTCGTAATCGAAAACTTGTTTAATCAAAACAATTAGTTCAGTGAATGTATTTTTTATTCAAACATACGCGGAAACTATTAAAACGTGTTTAAATCAAATAGCAATTTTTTGATAATACAATACAATATCCGATATTGTATTCATATACAATTTATTACAACAAATACGTATTATTATAAATAATTTCCGCAAAAATTAATCTCTTAATAACAACAACGAAATTGCGATTTAAACATCCCAAACAAAATTGTGTAACATCCGAATTTTCCTTTGTAATCATAGTAAATTATAAAATCTTCATTTTATTCTCACATTGTGCGTACAAAATTCTCATGGGAAGTATGACCGAGATTCTTTAAAAAAATTAAATTTTATTTCTTCAAAAATACGATTATACAATATATGCAAATTGCACTAAGGCGTATTATACAGAACGATTTAGAGTTATCTAGAACAAGGTCAACAACTACACTGTGACCACACAATAATTATAATACTCTTGTAGTATTGACGACCTGTCTTCTATTGCTTCTCGAAGGCATTGTCGGAATTTCTTACCAACATTCAGCAGCAACCCAGATGTGTATGGTGTCTTTGTAATTGCCGTAATAACCGCCAACTCTCTCATTTTCGTGGTTACTGTTTGAACTCCCCGTCCTAGAATTAACCTCACGTGTCACTCCCACATTAATAAAAGTGCGTGGATAGCATATATAATTTTAAAAGAATATTATAATAATACACCATTACTTCGATATCATTATTAAAACATCTGTTCATATTTTCATTGGCTTCTTGGGCAGATTTGACCCCAGATTTCGGAAGCACGGGTGATCATTTGTAATTCAATACTAAGCAGAATGAAAGGAAGTGCACTTAGTTCATGATATCCGGTGTATCGATAATGATATGTGACAGAATCGTTTCTAGAATATAAATAACTGCTTTCTATACAAAACAGTTATAACAATTTATATGCATGGCCTAATCAGAATTAGATTTAGCTATAATATTTTTACTCATTAATAAACTTCATAACACTAGTGTTTTAAAAGACTAAATTTAATAATAGTACAATTTTTTTACGTATATCTTAGTTAGTATTAGTCAGAATATAACGCGACCTTTATTATTTGAGGCAGGACTGGCAGTAAAAATTAAAAAAAAAACAACAAAAAAGTCATTTTTTTAAAGATATGCAAAAATTGTTCGCTTCCATATAGTCGAATGATCATTTGTTATCATGGATTGATGATCAACATCAAAACTATGCCTCTCCACGTTTTTAAATTATTAATGCTAAGACTCTTAGTTTGCAAGAAAATTGGAAAACTAGATTATAAGAAGGTTCTAACACGGTGTTTTTAAAAATTTTAAACGATATATTTTTTACATATTATTAAATTCACTGCAAAACCGGCTGATGCAGCTAAAGTCGCTGCAAAACGATTTCCTCATTTTCTAAAATTATTGTAGATGGAGAATATTTTCCTGGCCAGATATTCAATGTAGACCGAATTAGTTTATTTTGGAAAAAAATCATGAACGTATATTTCTATTTGAAGAAGGAATCAGTTAGAGATAAATCTTCTAACAATCGATTGACATTGCTTTTTCCTAAATACTTGAAACGTGATTTAAAATAAAAAAGCAGTGTTAGTTTATCAAACAAAAAATCTCAGAGCTTTGAAACGGACATTTAAAGAATTGCTCACAGTCATTTGGAAATCAAATAAAAAAAAATCCTTATTAGGGTACTTCATTCATATTTAAATATTAGTTCACTCTTTATATTATGTCGGCAGATAAGCAGTATTGTAAAAATTAAAATTTACAATTCATATAATTATTTATCTTAGACAATTTATAACACGGAAATCAAAGCTGCGTGATACCAAACAGTGATAGCCACGTTTTAATAGTATATTAAATGTATTTTTACATCCTTCTACTTTCGAATATTAATCAATTCCATACGTTTTCAGGAATCAATTATATGTGAAAGTTGAGTGCCACCCAAATCATCTAAAAAATATATTTTTGCTTAATAAATTAATAAAATATTAATACATAGAGTATAACATTATATTATAAATCTTCTATTTCGCTCGAATGATTACTACTCGATGTTCCACATATAACATCTTCCTCTTCTTCCCATAAAATTGGAGTGGAACCCAGTGTTTAGTATTGTTTTCTACTAAATCCCAAATATAACGCAAATGCTTCTTGCAGAAAAATATTTTAGACAAAAAACATCGTGTTATATTCAGACTAATACGGTAATCTGTGGCATATGTATCTCAATAATTATCACAATTAATTGGCAGTGTTACTCTGTCTCTTTGTGAGATATAATATATCAAGCTAATCATTAGGCGATCGATCATTACAAAAATGCGCTAATTAATTATTGATTTATAATGCAATCTTTCGCAATGGTGTGGGTTGCTGGTAGACGGATACAGGTTCTGCAGCATCCGATAACCATGTCAGCATGTCCTAGAAATGCCGCAAAAATAGTGCTGGAATTGGAATTCCAGGTGAATTAACAGTAACCGTTCAATTTATTTACTGACAATTTATTTTATTATATTATGGGGAATGTCGCACGAAATCACGGCTGACTTGTTTTGTGACTGCGGAATATTAGAAAGTTGCTGAGATTTTAATGAGTTTTTTTTCGTTGCAATTCTTGGGGTACACGTGACTTCCTCGAGTATCTTGTGCCTTTGTCGTTCGAATAAAATAAATAAAAAAAACGGCAACGTAATATCACTATAAAAAGCCGTGTAATGACTAATGGTGCAGTATGGCACTGCAGAGTTTATTTTTTTTATGAACTTTAAAGGTTAGAAATCGTAGAATTAGGCCATTTCTCGGTTGATTTTTTATGAAAATATCAATATTTAGTGTATTTTTATTATTTCTATATCGTTTGCTATATTATACGCATGCCCCTATTGCACTTCTAATTGTATTCGTTGTACAACTGCTGGATAGGAAGTTCCTCGTGCTGCAAAACGGTGCAAGCGGGTCAGTAATGTAAGGCGACTACTCGCGAAACATGTCTGAACTGTGACGTACATGGTCACAGTACTACTTCCTTCATGTCGATAATAGCAAAAAATGTAATGAATGACGATACGACTCGTCATTTCCGTTTGACATTTTTATCGAATTGCGAAGATGTGCAATTTCTTTGAAAAGGACAGCAGCAAACTAATCATCGAGATGAAATGTCTGTTGAAAAAACATTGTATGTGGCACATCGTGTCAAATGGTTAATGTACTTTTGACACTTTCGCCAAATGTTCGCTGCTAACATATTATTCAATTGATGTATGGGATTAATAGTCGTAATATAAAAAAAAAGTATTACATGGTTGATGAGAACCAGACGTGTCTATCCCACTTTGCAAGTCTTAACTAATTAATGCTTGATATTAAAAAAATATATTTTAATAAAAGTGATGAATCATATTCATAATACTAGATAATTCAGCATTAACTTTTAAGTATCGATTTTAATTCAATATTAATATATCAAACGTTTTATATTTAAAATTGGCAAAGAAATATCAGACAACGTAAACTGTTTTTTTAAGATCATTTAAAATATTCCTGAAATTTTTCGTCAAGTAATATTAGTCCACTGATGTCAATATTGGTCTCCGATATTATTAATCATATAATAAAAAATGGAACTTTCAAAATTCAATAATAATATACCAACAATTTAGGGGGTAAAATGTTAGACTCGCTACTTCAACCAACTATACACATATCATCTCGTTTCTACACCCTAAGAGAAAACATTTTTTAAATGCGGAAGTAAAAAAACAATGTTTTTATTTTCCAAAAATATATCGGTTTGCGGTTTTTATTCTTACGTAAAATATTACCATATGTTATATAAATCAAATTTATCACAAAAAATGTCGTTCAATTTTGTTCTACGACAATAAACCAATTTTTTACTGATCAAAAATTTAAATAGTAATAATATTTTTAATTTTGTCGAGAATATTAGAAAATATTCTCTCTATAGAAAAATATATTTTTTTCAAAAAAGGTAAACAATTATCAGTTATATTTGACTCCGTGTATTATTAATGAAATAAAAAAAAGAATCAAATTATATTTTCTAATGCCGGTTAAGTTGATACAAACTAAATAAAAATAAATAAGGAAATTTTTTATCATAATTAATCATTTTAATATCCATTTTTCAATCAGCACAATAAAAATTATATTAATTGGACAAATGTTTTAATCTGAGTCTGTGGTCTATAATATTAATTGTTATTTTAAGTGTGAGGATGCAATATTTTCAGATTAGATTTGTAAATATCAATTTCATTAAATTGATTAATTATTTTAATGTAATTGATCGTGTTATATTTTTATTATATAAAACAACGTCCCCAATAAGCTGAAACTAATTTAATTAAATCGATTATGAGCAAATTAACTCAGCTAATTGCATTAAAATCTCATAGTACGTCCCAGATACACATCGTGATTGATATTAACGATAACATTAGACTATTTGAAAGTCATTTGATATAATGAAATAAATAACGAAAAAAAATGCAATATTATCTGTCTTCACAGAAATGCACTGTTCGATGCGAATTTCATGATTTGTTATCCACAATTCGGATATTATATATTTACACCATTCTTACGAAACTGGAGTAATTGCCGATTGAAAAATGATTGAATGTGTAACATGGAACTGAAAGCAGCAGCCATGTGCCCGAGAGCAGTGATACCCGGCAAATCCATGTCGGCCGGTTAAAACTGACCTACTCTGCTTTCGTACCAGTCAGATAACTATTGATTACATATGATTATAATATTTTGCGTACAAATCATGCGTCTCGTATGTAATAGTTGCGTGTGTCTTACAATCGGTACGAGAATTAAATATTTTGGACGTAATAGAGTACCCAAATTATAATGTGCGTTGACCGACTGAGCCCTTTACTTCTTGTTTATTAAAAGAAATTGAAGAAACAACACAGCTCATAACGATCAATTGACCAATGAACACACGTGCCATTAAAAAAAATCAAATTATATTCTAAATTGGTTATAATAACGAATGGTTCGTATTCGTATATACAGAAATCAAAAATACATTCATCATCAAGTTGTTTTTCAATACTCCTAATTACGTACATCAAATATTTTTTTTTTATTGTTAAATAACTGCAATATATCCGTTACGTTTTGCAATGTGTTTTTGTTCATTACTAATTTTACGTATTATTAATAACCGCGTGTATTGATCGTGGCTTAAGATTTTTAAAATACGAGTTACCGTTAAAATAAAGATTTCATATGCACTTTGCTGCATATAAAAAAATACATGACAAAAGTCGATTAGTGGAACAGGTCGTGGTTTATTCAGAAAGAGTTTTATCAATTTGCTGAAAGCTTCTTTCATGTTTCATTTAAATTCTCGTGTTGTTGTGGTGTGGAGAGAAAAAAAAAGAAATCGAAAAATATGTCAAGACTTTGTTAATGTCATTTTTAATGCTTAATTTAACCCAATTTCATGTAGCCTCGATATAAATGTCGATACTATCCTTGTGTTAATTTTTATTTATTTTAAACGTATGCACAACTGTTTCAATATAATTCTATACATAAAACCAATTATTTAAATGTATGTATCTGCGTTTTTATTTTATTGATAATTATTTTCAGACCATCTAGTATGATATAACTTCATAATTAAAGCCCTAATATCCATAGATGGGTTCCAGGTTGGTCCAAATACTTTATGCGCGTTTTATATGTCTTTTATTAAGTTACGGTATCGTAACATTTTTTACGCAATTATATTACAAAAAAAATTAAATTAAACACATTTTATAAATTATCGCGGCCAGAATAAATCAAAGAGAAATATCTTACATAGATAATTCTACATATTAAAAGAATATCATTAATTTGGTATATTCCAAATATAGTGAAGTTTTTAAAAATATTAGATATTGTAGAGATTCTACTCCAAATGCTAGATGACGAAATTAGAATGATATTGCTACGACAAATATCAAATAAAAGCATCAACGAGAAAGTAAAGAAACTGTAATATTTTAATAAAAGCTAAAATATTTTTATAAGGGCTATAAATATCACGGCAAATAAAAGATCATTTAGTATGAATTTATCTCAATTTCTAGCTATTTTAAAATTATTGAGACTAGAATAGGGGCTTGTTAAACATATCCAGGTTCATTGTAATCGATTTGGTTTTAGAATCAAAAGCTCAAACTATTTTTTAAATCATTGATAAGAGCACTCTATCACTTAAAACGCTAAAAAGACATCTAAATTAATTTTGATACCCAACTATTTGAAACCCAACTATATATAATATATATTATATGCTAAATACAGTCATTGAGTGTCATTTAAAATTATTTCAATGATTTTATCAACACTGCATTGCCGTTGCTTCTTAGATTTAACATCTCTATATGCTATCTAACTCATAAATTATTATTACTAATTATATATCAAGTTAATTTTTCGTTTTCATATGTTAAGTATTTATGTACTAAGTATACCTTAGTATTATTATAATTATCACTGGATACAAATATAGTAGGAGAAAACATCTTCTTTAATCACGATTGAAGGAAAGTGTTCTTCGTGATGATCCCCTGTCGACCTTTTGCTTCATACCATTTTTATTCTGCCATTTAACACGACATACGTTTCAAGTCAGCAACAATGCAATTTCTTGCAGTTGTTAACACAATGCTAATCATAAAACAATACTTGTTGACACTGCAACAGCAGTCGTTAAATATAAATACAATAAATTTATATACCAGCACGTTTTTCTGCAACACAATAATAAATAAATAATTTTGATGGATGAATCACATTCAACATTATAATTTATCATTCGAAGCCATTTACTTCGAATTCCGTTCTAGCTAATATTGTGCAAAATCGCAGGTATTCCTAATCCCAACGAATTCCACATGTCTCTATAAAATTAATAATAACTCTATCTGTTCGTGTTTTAACAGTCTACTGATCAATATGCCGTGATATTTGTATTGTGATGAAATCTTTAAGCCTGCATCACGCGATGCTTCAATTTACATTCACTGGGTTATCAGCAAAAGCGTGAAATCTCTGATAGTTCTAAATGAGAGTGTGTTTATGTACTATGAGCACATTCAAAATGATTTTGTGTTTTTTTTTCAATTAAGGCTTATTACTTGAAGACACTTGTTTTTAAGTAATTTCTCAATTGATTTATGTACTTTTTTTTATAATTATAAGGTACATACGACCGAAATCATGCCGCTTAAAAATGAATCAAGTCGAAAAAAATTATCATCGCGAAAAATGCACGTGTTCCCTTACCCCGCAGCCACTTATCTTTAATGGCATCTCGTAAAATAAAGTTCAATCTTAATTTCAGTGCCATTACGGGGTGCCATTAATTTTTGGTCAAAATTGACTCGGACATTTATTATCCGATGCCGGTTTACTTTTACTTTAAAAGGCGTTATCGGTCGGTTTTAACCTGCGCCTTAACCGAGACAGTTAGCCTTAACTGCAAACCGAAAGATCAAATGGGCCGAAAAATATATCTTCAACCTGCTTTCACTCTGACGACACGAAAAAGACTCAACTTGAGTATTATACCAATATTTAAAAAATAATATAGACATACAGCCTGCAATTTAATACGGTAATTGCTTAATGCCATATCAATCAATTTTTTCAATTAATTACAAAGGTGATGCGTAGTTTTTGCACAAGGTTGCAAAAATTTCGCACCGTTATTAACGCAAATGAAAAATTAATTACGTTATAAAAAAATCTCATTGACATTTTATCAAACGTGCAAAGGTTTATATTAAATACTTTATTGTAATTATTGTAATATCAATGTGCATTTATGTTAATTTGCGACAATGAAATGCAAATTTAAACACCTGTCCGATTATTTCAACATTTAAAATCAATATTATTCTATGATTCACGACCTATTTTTTTGTGTGTATAATAATTTCATTGGATCAAGATAGCGTATATTTTTGATTCCACTAGTAATTACACGGTTTCAATCGTCGGTGTCGAGTTTTTGCAATATTTTGCAACAGTCACTTTCTTTCGACGTCGGTCAACGGCAGGTTGTTCTTTATAGGTACTCGCATAGGTCAACGAATTCCAACCGGACCAATCTCGTGTGCGAATTAGTATTGCAAAATACATATTTTTTTTAATAATGATACCTTCCGCTGAATTTGATACTTATGTCGTTGATCAGAGACCGTAAAACTTTTACTATATAAAATAAATTACTTTCATCGTTTTGCTATTAATAATATATGTAATTCATCGCACGAGGTATCATTGTAATGATACCTTATGATGTTTTTATTTAATAAGTCAAAGAATAATGTTATTAATTTATTTTGCGTTTACTTCAAAACAGATTTTCACCATTGAAAATTAAAATTATGCTTCGTTGCTTTAAAGAAATCCTTTACAATTTTCCAAATCGTTCAACTGTGTATACTTATAATTTCATCAGTATTATATGAATGCTGTGGTATTTATTAATAAAACAATGTTCATTTCAATGACAATTTCTATTATATTATTTGAAACTTCACTAAGATAGTTAGAAAGTATTTTTTTTTATTTTAAATATTTAATTTAATTAAAAAAGGATCAAGCAACTAAACTACGATGACAACATTAAAAACACAAAATACACCTAAATATATAATTTAAAAAATATGTAATCTACATATGATTATTAGGAATTAGATTTTAAATTTTTATATAAAGCTCTTATTAAAATTAATAAAAAAAATGTGGGTTTTGATTGCTTGTTATTCCTTATTTTATAATTATATAATTATAAATGTTATGTCAGCTTAGGATATGTAACAAGTGATACTGTACACAGTACACCAATGTGATTCGATTGGGCTTTTTTGACGGCAGAACTTTTTGAGTATTTTAACTCGATCGGTCTCCGGCCAAACCAAACTAAGACTAACACCGAACCCACGAATGATAAACAAATTAACACTAATTATTATAGATAATTTATTAAAAATCATTCGTATCTTATTAAATAAATTTAAAATGTTTTTTTTATTGATTTAATAATAAATATGACAATCATGTATTGACATATTAAATGTAAAATAGTTATTTGCATGAAAATATTTATTTTAATTTCGAAAACTTCGATATAAATCCTATTTAAATAATTGATTATAATACTGACATCTTTTATTATGATCATATATTTTTATTCCGCTAGTAACAATAAAAATTAATTTAATTAATGAAATTGTATTTATGTTACCATTTGGTTTTAATTAATATATTAAAGTGCAATCAAATAATGGATAGATTTACAATTGCAAAGTAATTGTACTTAATATATTATTAATCAATCGATTGTATTTTTTTGTTAAATGGATATTATCCAGATCGCAGCCAGATGCAGCCCACCTTTGAAACCCACGATAATTTTATTAATTACTTTAACATTTTAATCCATTGTCAACATTTATCTCGTTGACATTTTTTTTGTCATAAAAATTCAACCTACACACGCACACCTATCAATTATTGCATAGTATAATGTCATATAAATAATTTCGTTCCGTGTTATCTGTCAAAAATATATCTCTGTCTAAGTGATTGACGTATTGTCCATTGCGAGCGAATGTTGATACATTAATTAAATAAGTGATAATAAATCAATCAGCATTCGTGACTGTTGATTTTTGATATAAATTAATATGTAAATGCTTAACAATTGATTTTTCCATAAAATATTGTTATAGAGATATCGCTCGATCTAAAGAATTGTTTAAACAATTTCATATGCTTTCGCTTTCACATTGAAAATTCGCGTTGACTGCTCGAATTGCATCGTTTCGCACGTAACATAATTAATAAAAAGCGATTTATTGTATGCGTAATGTCGAAGGCGTCGATGATGATGATTGCGCCGATGATGTGGATGATGATGATGATAATGATGATAACAAATATCGCAAGAATGCGCACGCACCGCAACACATTAATGAGCTATTGAAAAAAGTTTGCTTGAACAAACACGACTTATGTAAATTGAAATAAATCATTTCGCTTTGTTTTTAATGAGTTTTCAATGGCTGTAGACACGCAATGTTAAACTGCAATTACGTATGTAGACGAATTGAGCCATTGAAAGGTTGAATTAATTACGTTCAGTGGTAAAAAGCATTAAGTGCAAGGCCCTGGGCTCCAAATCGCGATTGGAAGTCTCAATTTTGAAGCGAATCGTTTTGATAAACGTCGATTATACACGTGAACTAGGCAGATCGTGCTTCGGATTATTAATTCATAGAAGGAAAAAAACATTTAAACCGACTGTAATACTTAATTTGATATCCGTTTGATTTAATACAAGTACAAGATAATCACGAAAAAATCTAGTGTGGTTAGAACACGACTTCCATCCGCTCATAGCGGTATTAATGCTGAAGAAATTCAAACAAAACCCAGAAAATGTATCTTTTTTATGCGCTTTCGAAGATAAACGATCATATTATCCGAACAACAGCTGAAATCATCAATGTTGTTGTATGATGTTTTAAATTACGCTAATATTAATAATATAATTTTGAAATCGTCGAACATCTATAAAATTTGCCAGTGTAATTTTATACTTTAATTAATGATAATTTTGGATTCAGAATGGTAGTACATAAGTAGATAGTAGATAAGAGTAGTGATGATATCTTTCAGCATGTTTCGAACGCTCAGTGGACACGCCGAGTCCAATAATTTTAGTGTTAATTGGCAACATGATCTCCACTTCAGCGCTGATATTCTTCTCATCAGTTCAAATTTACAATCGTTCAGATTTAAATATAATCACATAGTTTAATCAGTGGTTACATTCTCAAAAAAAAAAAAAATAAAACAAAACAAAAGAGATTGAGAGCAAAGCTGATGATAATTATGTTTGTAAAACTCCATTGTCTTCATCTTCTGAGGCACTAACTATCTCTTTTGTAATAAAAGTGATTTCACTCGGTTCGCAAAGCCCGAATCTCCGAAAAACTGTCAGCTAGTCATAATAATTTAATTATTGAAAACCATCATTATTTTTATTCAATTTTGAAACTCTGAAAAAAATAGCCATTCTTATATAGACAGTTCTCTACTTACGACGAATATACTTTTTAACAAATATTCTCTGTATACGTCAAAATATGATGCTGCAATTGATTGCGTCATCATACCAATACAATTTATAATTATTTTTGAAAAAAAATTATCACACTGTGGTGGTTATTCCACGTGTTTGGGCCAACGTCATGTTGGCAACAATACGCGGCTCCGGAAATCTACCACGCTTCTGCGTTACTTCGCCATGACGATTCTGGAGACTCTCCTCTCGTCCTTCGTATGGCCATTTATTCCGACACCATATAATCAGCGCAGCCAACCAGATCAGCCAGGACTCCGCTTGGCATGCTTCAATGACTCTTGGGACCGCAGACTGGCATGCTTCGTCGAGCTACCTGTGCCCCCCAGCCGGCCCCTCGTCGAGGACCAGGAAGAAGTTGGTGCCTTCTACGACACTCTGACCTCGACGCCAGGATTGCCGTCATTGCCAGAGGTCGCGACAGAGAAGGCACCAGGACGTCGCTCGATCACTACGTTTATTCCTTGCAACAATATTGCTGCCTGTAATAATTTTTTTATTTAATAAATGTGTCGATGTGTTTAACCAAACGTACTGTGTTTGCATTTCGTCCACCGGCGAGAGTAAAGGCTCGCCATGGTCCGAGTCACGAATCCTTTCCACATCCTTTACAACACTTCAAACAGCGGAATCACATTCAAACTTAAAAGCGGTTCCTTTACCTCTCATTACCACAAACATTATATAGCCGATAGATCTAGAGACAATTGCTACGTTCTACGTGCATTATTTAAAAATGAATTATTATTGCCTAAGCAACTCCCGGTACAGAGAAAGATCAGGCAATGACAGAATTTTAGAAAGGTTACAACATCTATCATATCATAAAAAAATATCTGGGAAGGATGATTAAACGTAATTACGTAATGTCTAAATAGCATATAGAACAAACTCTTAAAACGTTTTATTAAAAATATGATGAGGATTATTTTAATAGTGACGCGGTTGTATATAGGACAACGTAATTTGGTTGGATCGTAATGACAATGATGACGTAATTTTTAGAGTATGTTAAAAAGGACTAACAAACCAAAACCTGATTGAGATTGAGGAAGGAAAATAAAATAACTAGATAAACTCAAAACAAAAAATATGCTAAAAGGCATGACTGCAACTTTGTTCAGATCAGTGATGAAATTAAAAAAAATAATATGTGAATGCAAACACTGATAGATCTTTGAAGGTATGCCACTTCATTTAGCTAGAACTTACATGTTTATATGAAAAATCAATAAAAAACTGTATAAACTGATTAACCTCTACAAATTTATAGGGGGAAAAATCCCCATTACTTCCTGAAAAATTGCAGGAGTCATCAATACTCCATATATATATTGTGTATTTATTTAAGATAGTTAAAATTAGCAATAAAAATTAAAAACAATTAACGTACTATCATATTTATATTTTTATTAGTTTCGACTTACGTCCAAGATGTCCGATCGAAACCCCGTCTTAAGTCTAGAACCAACTGTACCTGAATTTACATATTTGTATTGCGATTTTAGAAATGTTTTTAGATCTGGTTTTAAATACATATAGATCGTATCCTTAATATTTTATTTTTTTTAGTTAATATTCAATTTCATGTGAAAACGTATTTTTTATAGAACTTTATTTTAAAATTAGTCAAAAAATTAATTCACATAAAATATTTCCCAAAAAACAATATGGATAGAGAATCACCTTGTAATCTTGTTCATATCGGCGAAATTTAATCAATATAAATTATTTATATATCCAATATAGCTAAAGTATATACCAATATAAATCAATCACATTTGTTTTACATTTAAAATATTATTTATATGCTCTTAATTTATTTATATTATTCGATAAAGGTCGACAACCATCAGGCGGCGATGGCTCGCATTGCACTGTCATGGCACATTACTGCTTTATATGAACATAACTACATAAATTCTCTATGAAACAGCGACAATTATCTTTCAATAATATAATTAAATTTGCAAAACGGTATCGTATGCTAATTAATACAATAACTTTATCTTTTTGTAAATAAATTTATTGCACACGCGTTTGAATATGAACGGCTAACTTTTTGCTGTATAATTTGACACGCTTCTAAACCACTCTGTTGATGTGGTCGTCCAAGGCCTTCCGGTCTTTTAAAAAGTCATAAGTATCCCACAGAAGCTGTCAGTCACGTCAAATGACACTACCGGTGTAGGGAGGGGGCACAACGTCAATGATACGAAAGTGACAGGTTTCAGCACACGTGTAATGACACCTGTGTTATACTTATACTGCACACAAAGGTGTGTCGTCGTGCTAAAAGTGAAATTTTCATTTTCTTAAGTCCAATGACAGCAATGGAATACCAATTTCAGTTACCTTGCTTTATATCGATATTTTTTTATGAGTGAAAATTGCTATTTTCTCTCGTACATTAAACTCCAGTATCAACTGGTATATTGCGGCTAATAATCGACGTTCGAATTTAATTTTTTTCTTATCATTTCGACGCGATTATCACTCAATAAATTTTAATCTATATATTAATATATCAAATCTCTTTGCTTTTTTCAACTCGCATAATCACTCCATTTATTTAATGCTCTTTCTTGCTTAACTGAATGCATTCGCTCTTACGTATAACGGTCTAGTTGTGGTCAATACTCGGATGAGTATACTCCTTGGCAATGGGAATGAACTGAATGATTTAATAAACCAAGATGACGGCAATGCATCGTGCGTAAAATCCATGAGCATAATATATGTACATATGTATATAAATATCTCAATTTGTGTAGTTGGCAATGATTTAAAAAAAATCAACAGTAAATATAAATAAGTATATGCAGTTGGTTTAATCTGTACTATAATTATTTTTTAGATAAATATTACGTAGATACGTATTTATTTATTACATTTTAGAAACAGTTAATAAAATCACGATGCTTTACTGTAACGTCATATTAATACACATAGATTAAATTTTTTATAATTTCTTTAAATAATTGTGATAAAATCTATGAGATTATCTTAAACACATTGTATACATATGTATATACATGCATACAATGCTATGATTTCATCATACATCACAGTGTACCAAATATTAAAATATTAATACATGTTTTATTCAAGAATGAAAACTTTAAAATCAAAATATTGTTGTGATCCAATATCATCAATGTTAAATAAATATACCTATGTTATTATTTAAATGAAAACCAGATAAATCAGTCATTTAATTTATATGTAATCTATAAGATCGAGAAACGAAATGTATCTACTGCAGAAAAAGATGAAACAAATACACTTTTTAAAATTATTAATGCCAATGAGTATATTAGCTATTAAATACGTTTGCAATTGCTACTATTATTTATATATTAATGTAATATAATTTTGGCACAAATTTTAATTTAAAAATCTATTTTTATATAATCATTAGATAAAATTGTAATTTTTTTTTTAAATAAATGTCAAGGATAATTCTAATTAGCAATAGATTAAAAGATTTATATTGTATATCCGACAAGCTTAAGTATTAAGCATTTTTATATATTATACGACTGAAAATATAAAAAATATTTATTTTAAATTTAAACAGAGCAATCTAACTCTATTCGGTGATTGTCTAGTTAAACGCATTTGATCTTAGATAGTAGATGGGTGACTATTCCTAGAAATTGTACATAAAATTCACCTGAGAATGAATGTATGAATGAATGAACTTAACATGGATGCCCAGAATTCCAGTTATTTGCGTACAATTTCTAGTCTCATTTCATTTTAATTCATTTTAATTAAAACAGAATATAATATTAGCGCTTTGCCCAAAAAAATGTACCAACGAAAGACACCATATAAGACAACATATAAATTATTAAGAAGCAACATTATTGGGATCTTAACTTGTGTGATAAATATAATATATAAAATTATAAAAATCGACGATGTAGTGGATAGTCATATTCACGGAAGCTTGTCTAACGGAGATCCCTCCGATAAACAAGAGTTAATCTGGATCCATCCGATTCCAACAAAAGAAGGTGCTATATTGAGAGTCATAAAATTGATTTTACAAGCATTGAATAAGTACAAGAAGAAACTTTCCAATCGATTCATAGCATCGATAAAACGATTTTAGTGATTTTCTTAATAAATAATATTTTTTACTCATTTTATTTTTGATTATATACCATTTTATTTTAATCAAATACAATATATTTCAGAGTATACTGTCTAAAAAAATTTGGTAAACATACGTATTAAAATAAACACATGTGCGGCCTATAAAGTTCGCGCTAAGAAAAGCCTATAAATATGGCACCGGCCTATGATGATCGGGCATAGCATAGCCTATAATTCGGCTTCCGACCGATTAAGTATCAATATCCATAGGGTTAACTGATATTTCTTATTAAACATCTGTTATTTTTTTCAAGTTACAGCCGCATTCAACCATTGCCATGCCATTGATCTTAAAAAACGCTATTATAGAATGCTTTTATTCTTAAGAAACATATGATATATGATAACAGCTACATGCAGTATCATGCAATTTTCAAAAATGAATTCTCCCACGCATCACCGGCTCAGCCAGAGCTGGCCACGGCCATTAAATCAGTACATAATATCGATTAAAAATACAAGTTTTCATTAGTGCTCGCTCGTGCAGCTCGTGCACTCGGACCATCGCCACTAAGAAACGGATGACCGTAACATTTTTGTGCGGTAGTGTGCCCCGTCCTATCCATACAATTTGAAATGTTGATGGATTCCATAATCACAGTGTATTCGCCGGCGAACGGTTCCATCGCCTCTGGCCCGTTACGTCCAGCGGCCCGCGAGCAAACGCCGAGCACTTCTTTAATTATTGCGGAACCCGCCGTTTCGGCCAAAACCTATCCGACCAAGCCGCGTGCGGAGAACGGGCGTAGTGATACTGTTGCATGGGGTTCGTGTGAGAATCGCCATGACAATCGCCATGAGTCGCCGACGCCGCTTCGCACACTTTCTTCTTTTTTTCGCTCCATTCTATTCACGCCGCGGCGTCTCTTCTGTTCCCATTGCCGATTGTTAGATTCTTCGGCCGTGACAAAAGTGACAATTAATTTGCGGGTCATGGGTCAGGTTTAATGCGTGGCAGCTACCGGCATTGTCTGCCCGGTAATATATCGAGTTTACTTAAATTTCACCGCACTTTTACCTGCACTTGAATTTAATCTTTCTTTGCAGAAATTTATCTATGAGTAATTATGCAATTAAAAAATTTTGTTCCGAAAATTATATATATTTCACTTTTTAAATACGCATTCTATGGACTTAATTATATGTACTTGAATATTTCATTTTTAAATAATTAGAAACAATTTAAAATTATACAGTGTAGTTCTGCTTTCAATTATAATTTGCCAGTATGATAACACTATTATCAATCATACATGTTTTAGGACTTGCAATTTACCGTCAAATTGCAATAACCGGTAAACGGTAAATAATTTCTCCCATTACCGGTTTACCGATTATTTACCAGTAGATAAAAAAATAGTGTTAACTTTAAGATGTTTTAATCTTGTGTTGACTTTTAAGATGTGCATGTAGCCCGCTCGCACTACCTCTTGCACTCTTTATTATTCTGCCCCATTTTTTATACTCTCCTGATTGCCCACCTTTCATTAGATTGACATATTGCTATACTGATGTTTAATCCATGGCTATCAAAAAAAGCAGCAGCGCTTTTCAGTATAAAAATCACTGCGGTGCAGAGGGCAACAAGAAACCACTGCACTATATATTCCCATGAAAACCATGTCCATGGTCCTCCATAAGGGGAATCATGCACATGGTCACGATCCTCAGAAATGAGGCAAAGTGGAATAATATCTTATATAGAAATATAATAATATGTAATCGCTTCACGACTTAAAAAATATCCATAAGAATGAATTAAAAAAATCAATAATTCACAAATTTGTTTTATTTAATATAAACAAGAATATAACCAATACAAACAGAGTAGAATATGTACCTGATTACGAATGATCTTAGAATATTCTTTGCTCTCTGTCCCAAAACAAATAGAATCAGCTGCAGCCTGTAGTTGAGCTTTCGGTCGCCGCGATTGTGATGACAGATGACACTAGTGACCAGTAACAACCTGTGTATCAGTGTAGTCGAAAAACAAAACACCCTATTCCGCATGCATATCTACAATAAACTTTCGTGATAATATGCCTGTATCTGTCCTTTATTCGCGATAAAATCATTTCCGGTATTTACCGGTAATTACCGATGGTGCGTTTTTTGCGATTTACCTGTAAACCTGTAAACCGTTCCAAATCATATTATTATTTTTTGAATTGCCTTCTAACCCGAAGCGGATTTTTGCCACCTGGAGGACACTATCCGATCTCCACCGGTCCTGGTTTATTCTATTCACCTCTCAAACATAAGCAGAAGTCAAGTCCTATGCCATAAGCCTGGGAGCTGAGCTGTCAATGCGCGGTTTGTAACAATAATAATCGGACGTAGCTAGAGCCGATTCGTATATAATTTACAGTCTGATCGGGTGCTACGGGGACATACCCATCACTCACCGAATCAGCATAGAAAGCGACATGGACCGCTCGTAGAATCTACGGAATCATAATTGAGCCCAACCGCGATCGCGATCACGTCCAATACCGACACGCGACAATATTCAACTCTATAGCTTTCAACTATTACAAAGGAGAATCGCTGATCTGTGTTTTTAATGTAAAAATTCGATAAATCTACCAAAAAAGCATTAAGAATACATAAACTATGAACGATTTTCATAATAATTACAATAAAGTATTTATTTACATAAAAAGAGAACATTTTCTATGATTCGTCTTCATTAAATTTCATGAAAGATGCATCAACTATTAGATGAAATAATTTATTTAATTTATCCATTGGTAAATCGGAAGCCACATGTCTGAAGACTGTGACCATTTTTAAACCGTACACTTTTGATTCTTTATGTATTTATTTTTCTGGCCAGATACATAAAGTAGCAATGAATCCCTTTAAATATATGGTTAATGGTAGGTATTCCTTAGCGGTGCCGAATTTCTCTAGAATTAGAACGTTTGTGGGTTTAGCAGTCCCTCATATTCTCAAAACACATCACTAGTATCACATTTATAAGACATGTATTTTTTATTTGCATCAGTCACACAAGATCACAATTGGTCATTTTTTTAATTTAAAATAATCATTGTCTTATTATCTATTATCTATTGTTTTATTTTTAATTAAAATCGACTAAATTCATTACAAAAACATTAAAAATTACATTCTTTCGTTTAACAGTGCATTATCTTATGTTGAATATGTTAGTTTTGGAATAGTTTTCTGCTATAATTAGATCTCTAGCGTTTAAACAAATCTTTGGTGAATGTAGAGAAGTATGTTAAATTTGTGTTTAAATATGATTAAAACTAAGAAGTTGTGTTTAAAAAGATATTTTAGATGTTGACGTCGAGATATCATGACATCGTAAATTTGTTTGATTTTTGAAATATGAGTTTATTCCTTTAATATGTTGTATTAAAGATCTTTAAAATCTTTTAATTCGATAAACACCAACTAATTCCCTCGAAACAATTGATTGAACATAGAATTGGAAGCTTTTCATCATAATGAAAATTAATAACACTCATTTCGACAATGCTTATGAAAAACAATTAAATCAGGTTTAATCATTTCATAAAAATATTATGTTTTGACTCGTGTGTCACGAATTTGCCAAAAGTTTTATATTTTACAAACAAAGCCATAGTGGAGCTAATTTAAAAAAATATATTTACAAAATAATTTATTAAAAAAACACACATATCGAAACGATTATTTAAAGTATTGTAGAGTACTTTGTCTGTGATTCATTGAATAATTTGATTAAAAATACAATCAATATAAATAAGCTTTTTTTTATGAGTCATAGGTACTAGTTAAGAGCCATCACACACTTGATAAACACACTCAAACACGCACTCCCATCGATGCAAAGTGGCACTTTAATAATAGGAAGCGATCACACCTGTGCGTGCCGCCTTTATCTGAACCAGGTCGCTTTGGCATACAGATCGTCTCTTTAACCCGATATACCTTGACCCATCAATCTCTCTGGGCTGATGTAAGCACTTATACATCACTGTTTAGACACGACGCTGGTAGAAAACGGCTCGGCCATGTATAGCCATGGCGGCTCAGCTGCAACGAAGAAAGCCTTTCGATCGTCAGACCTGTCAATCTTGGCTAATTCATGCAGAAAGGCCATTTTTTATATGACAAACGATACTGTTGGTAATGTCGGCTACAGGCCGTGATTATGCCAGTAAAAGTTATACATGTACTTTCCATCGTTTGTGCATTTTTTGCGAATGGAAAGGACTGTATGTAATTAAAAGCTGCAATTTCGCAGAACAATTATTATAATCTCGCAAAAGAATAACTTTTTTCATATTTTATGAAATTTATACTACCATTTTATTGAAAATTTCAAATCTAACATAATACGCATGTGCTTGTTATGCCCTCTTTCAAATAAAAAAATCCGGTCATGTTTATTCATGTATGAAATCTTACGATTACCATAATGTTTGCACGTGTATGTAAAATAGAACAAACAAATTAAATCAACAAATTGATTAAATTCCACCGGAAAGAGTGCACGATTATTCGATAATACGTATTTTTTTTTTATTTAATATTAGTATTTTTGTAGTTAGTACACTTTATTTAAATACAAATATATTTTTTTCTTGTCACTCAAATAAAATGATACTGATTTAAAAATGTATCAAACGTCAATGAAACAGCTACTTTATTAGAATATAATATTTATAAATAATAATAAACATTGTTACATAATTTATTTGTTTAAAAATCTTCAAAAAGAGTATTACATTTTATTAATTTTAAGTTGTGTGTAAAATGTTTTGTTTTTAATTCATAAAATTATAATTTATTAAAATATATGTACAATTTTTAACTATTTTGAAATAACGCGGTCCACTAAAGGGAACATATACCATATTTTTATATGATTCCCAGACACAAAATATTTATTATATTATGTCCCGAGTTTTATTACACAATAGTCAATGAACAATTGGTAAAAATTAACAAAATAGATAAAATTATCTATTAACAACTGCTTTAATTCACAGGCTTGCACTTTGTTGAGGGTATGAAACAATATTTTCTCACTCTGATCCCAACCTAGAACGAGCTTTAAAATTCCAACGTTGGATTCGGATTTCCTAATAATAGAAAATTTAACAACAAAAGATAGCAATAACAAACAAAAAGCTTCGTTGGTACTTTTTTTCTTGGTAAAAATACATATACTAGAATAATTATAAAATTTTGTATATTTTGCTTTTTGGGTTTTCATTTTTTACACAAAGTTCTATATTAAAGTGTTGTTTTTTTTATTAATTAACACGGTTTTTCGAATTTAAAGATCCAATAATTAATTTTTGTATAAGTTCACTTTTTACTCGATTTTTTACACAGTTTTTGATGGATATCTATCGTGTAAAAAAAGAGTTTAGTGTATTTTTTCGTTATTAATTACTCAATTATTAATTTGTAATTTTATATTATTTGATGTATTTAATATTGTAATATCGATATCATAATCTTAATCTTATGAAACGTTTAGACCTGACTTATATAATAATTGTATTTATCTCTAACCTAATATTTATTTATTTATTCTGTTTAAAAGAAAAAAAACCGCCATAGCCTTAAAGTAATTTCAATCGATTTATGATTGTCAAGTTAATCGCTACTGAGTCCAGATAGTACTTGGATGGATGAACAGTTCAACTGAGGGATTAGGTGGAGGCTGACTACCTTCATTTCACAAAAAATAAATTGTAAAAATTATTACCTGGATAGTGGGCTGCAGCTTTCTTCAATATTAAAGATTATTGCGATGCAGAGGGAAACGGAAAACTACTGCACTATATATTTCCATGAAAACCGTCCTCCATAAAGGGAATCATGCACATGGTCACGTTCCTCGGAAATTAGAAAAAGTGGATTAATAGTTTATATAAAAAATAAATAAATAATAATAATAAAAATAATGTTATTTAATTTCTTTACGACTTTAAATAAAAAAGAAAAAACAGATAACATGTAAAAAATCTTGAAATGAATATCTGGACATTAGTGGTTACGTACGTGTATTATTTTTTAAGATTTTTATATAATTAAGCTATATAAAATATTTTTTAAATATAACACAAATGGTATAATACCTTTAATAAAATATATTATATTCAAATAATTTAAAAAAACACATCATTTACATTTTTACAGAATTTATAGTAATTTGTTTTTTTTTATTATCTTTGCAATACAGCATTTTCTAGAATAATATTATTAACTCCTTTTTACTCTTAAACCTTATTTTCTTTATCCATATTTAAATTTATCTATTAATGTATTCAATGAATATTAATAGTTTTATAGTATTATGTATTTCGTTTTAAAAATCATTCATAGAATTTTCATGGGAACCTTAGTGAGTTTCTTCATTTTTAGTTAGCTACATTTTTCTATGTATCGATAGCTTTTTCTGACCCTACCCACCATCATCTGCAATATGTCGAATGTCTATTTCGTAACAAAATCAAAAACATTTTCCAGCTAAAACGATTTAACTGGCATCATTATGGCATCTACCGGTTACGGTCACAACAGTTATTCGACACGTGTCAGACACTGGCTAGGCACGGCCTTCGATTAGCTATCATTGGTGTTATGCAAACTTACATAGTATCACTGTTTCTGGTTACATCACTGTTTTACGACTGGTTCTAACTATTCACGGAACCAGTTTCGGGGAGCTCAGCTCAATTTTACGCCGGAAGCCCGACGACGTTACAACGGTTAAACAGTGCACTGATTGGCACTGTTTAGCTCTATTTTGTACAACATATCAATTAGTGATATAACACTTTGACGTAAAAATGAATCAATTTCGACACGGAAGATTCGCCTCATATAAAAATCTTGTTATGTATCGCTCAAATTTGATATGCCATTATATTAAATGAGGAAATAAAGCCATCAAGTCGCGAATATACATAATTCTATCGTAAAACAATTGTATAGTGCGTTTTCCTGATTGTCTACATGAAAATAAATGCCGGAAAATGTAAGCCAACTTTTCATTAGCTCGCTTGCTAAATACGATCTTAATTACTCTAACGGAATATTTTACGTATCATACGGCACGTGCCATTTAAACATGATCAATGTTGATTTAATCGTGCGAAGTGCTCCACATATCATTGTATCGATTGTATTACTATTAAAGCGGTATATGGATGCCCAAATTCGATTTCTACGATTCTGCAGTCGGTTTAACGGTACGGTTAATGCGCCAATGATAGCCCCCTATCAATGTTCATAAGACACCGACGCCAAGGTCGATTCCGAATAGTTTTTGTACATACTTGTGTGCAATTTGTCCGTTTGCGTATGCAAATGAGCGTCGGGCACACTGTTAGTGTGACCAAGCAGTACCGCTATGAACGGGAATGGAATGCACCGAGAGCGCAAGGTCGAGTGCAGTTACCTCCGTCAGTCTGAACAGCTTGTGGATGTTGAAAGTCGCACAATTAACCTGTCTCTCATCTGTGTAGATGTACCAACACATGTCCGTCGGATGTCCATGGGTAATGGATTAATTTGAAGCGTACGAGATGCATTTCGATATCAAGTTGTACGAATACTTCCTGAAACGATGAAATTGTTACCGGTTCTCTTCATCAATCGATTGATCAATTGCTTTTCTAAAGCCAACATAGAAATCTCTCCCAACTACCTAATCCTTTTAATCCTTTTTATGCAATAAATAAATTAGAGTAAAAGCGTAAGAAAAAATTATATTTAAGCTTTTTACATAGCAACCAAATTCCAAACCAATTATTACTAACCTGGATATGTATGGTTACTCGGATGATATCTGGTTTAATTTTACAACAAACTCCAATAAAGGTTTTTATTTAGTCAATCTGGACCCAGTAATTTTAAAATATAGCTTCCAGCTTTTGTTATTATTTTGGTTCTATTTTAAGTAGAAGTTTTTCAATCTCGATATTGTAACCATTACTGAAGCCATTTAAAAAAATCGAGTTTAGTCGAAACCCGTCGACATGTAATATTTTCCAAAACTTTGCCATATACTGAATGTCCTAAATAAATAGTGACATTGTCTATGCATGGTATTTTTTTAATATTTTTACATAGCTATAAAAATATCAGGGATAAATAAGCATCAGTCATGGTTTTAGGATAAATTTATATAATCTTTAAAATAATAATTTATTTATTATTATTATTATTATTAAATGAATATTTCATGACTATGTAATTACAAATCTTCGATTTACTACACAGTAAATTTCGAATAGCAGTCAAAACAATGGACACGGTCTGGTGAAAGTGTACCAAAAAAGGAGATGACCGTTTGTAGTCTAAAGTATTAAATGGCCATGCTTTTTTTTAATTATCAAGGAATCACAATCACACTAATCATCCATAATCTGTTTTCAAAATTAAAGAATAACTTAACATTCTTATAATTTTGCTAAAATAAATGGTAGATTATATAAAAATGACAAATTTATTGACTAAATGTCAAAAATATATATTACGAGATAACAATACACTTTATATGCGTATAAAATTGTCTAAAATATATTGAAATTGTCAATATGTCAATATCATATCAATAGAACATTATTATCAATGACTATATAAGAGCAATGCATATTTATTGGATGAATAATGTTGTTTATTCTAACAATAGATATACATATGTGAATAACATCAAGATTTTTTTTCCAGATTCTGATAAATTATAGTCACGTTTCAGTGAGTCACTTTTGATACAACACTCACCAAATTATTTACTATTTGTATCATTAAATGTTCAATGAAGGTTTCATAATATCGTATGTTTACATTTTGTAGCGGAAATATGTACTATAATACCATATTTATAAATTGAAAAATAACTTAACCGTAAAAAAATAGTATGTTTCATGAAATTTTTATAACAATTGCATATAATTTATGTTTTCTCTTCCACCTTTATCCTCGTGAAATAAAATTCTCATACGTAATGATAATCCATTCAAGTAGCAAAGTCTTTGTTAACATTTTTTTCATTCATTCAACCGTTCGAGCGATGATTACAGCGTTGAACGATGGCACGTGTATATTTGCATAAAATTCCATAAATTTATTTATTATTTTTTTTACATAATTTACGGATGTTATGTTAAATGCCTATACAGACTTTCTCTTGTTTCTAGGAAATTGTCAACGGTTTTCTACTCCAATGTCGGAAATGTCTGATCGCCTCCTTCGAGGTCAAATCGTATCATTTGCATATAACATTTTACCGTTTTAATTTTTAATACTATAATGAATGGACATGAGTTAACATCTTCCATTTATACTATTGTTGTAGATCATTGATCTCGTTTTCACTGCAGTTTCTCTTTCACTAATAACGAAATAATAAATTTTGGACCGAACCCGTCTCCATTTGTTCAGAATCTATAAGCCTGTAATTAATTTTGAAATGTTGCGGCTTTGTGTGAATTTCACACATTTGTATTAAATTAATTTTTGACTAGTTATTAAATTATGCAAATTCAATACAAATAGATTGTTGTTTTGTTATTTTTTCTTTATTCATCGTTAATAATGATTTTGCGTATTAGAAAGAGTTATAAAAGTATATATTATTTATTAACTGTTATTGAAATTCAGTGCGACTTGCAAAAACTATAGTTTTTTAGGCAGGATTTTTTCGAAAGAATTTTGAACTTGTACTCTACATCAGGGTTCAAAATCTGTAGTTATGACCATTATATACGCTAACCATCTGCGCTCTAATAACTAACGGCAGAATTATTATTAACACTTTACACGCAATCATATTTTTATCACTCAATAATGGATTGTGATCAAAAAGTTTTGGAAGGACACAAAAAAATAATAGCTGTAATTGCTTAACGCAAAATGCCACACTGGCTTTGGCCATCGGTAATTTAGGCAATTCTCAATAGTGTTATAACGATCTATCCACACGACTTCGATCCAATTTGTTGGCTGACGATTCAATTTACACAGAGAGTGTTAACAAAGACAATTTGTACTTCTTTTGTGCATATTCAGTTCTAAATTATGCAATGGCCGTATTTTTTTTTGTTTCGTTTTCATTCAAATAAGACAATTGAAGGTCTTTTTCATTGAGCCATTAGTTCCGCCTTGGTTGTGAAAGAATTTGAATAGAGGAAACAGTGTTTTAATTCGACGATTGGCAAACCACACACTGTCGAAATTTGAATAGGCTAAAAAAAATAATTGAGGGATGTTATTAAATATGTATATCTAAAACATAGTAGTAATGCATTTTTTTTATTTTTCAGGTAAACATGATCAAAATTATACATATATGGTAAATTATACTTCAATACAAACCGTAAGTAAAATTTTATTTAGGATTATTACGTTGATCTTTGAAATTTTATTTGAAAATTTATTAAGGCATAGATTAGATCATATTTTAATCTATGCCTTAATATAAAAGTCAAACAAAGCTATAAAGTAACATTGACTAAATATATCAATAAGCTATTCATTAGAAAAAAACTCTAGTATTCAATACTTTTATAATAATTCGTTTTCAACATTTGCTAATTAAAGCAAAATTATTTAATTATATACTACCATGATAGAATTACAGAATCTCTAAATTGTAGTTAACTGATATTTCTCAAATATGTGCTCTAGAATTTAGAATTTAGAATACCCTAGAGTTAAAAATAGTATAGGATTCCCCAAAGGGGAATTCTAAACGACGCTAATAGGAGTGCACATAAGGCTAAGAAACCCACTTTATAAAAATATCTTACTGTAATATCGCAGTTTTATTATTTATTGGACAAGAATAAATATTACGAGGTTTTGAATAAATAATTTTAATTAATAAACGTTGAATAATTTTGTGTAAAATCTTTTAATATTTTTTTTTTTATATATTTAACAATAGATTAGCAGCATTATAATATATTATAGGCATTATGCAAAAGTTATAACGTTTTTCTATGATCCTAGCAATAAATATTTGTCTCTAAACTGATAAATAACATATGTTTTAAAATTGATCTTTTATATATAGGGTACTTTTTCTCTGATTTCTTTTAAGTTGTGGCTTAATTAGCGTATAATAGATAGCTTATATTTTTTCAAAATGTCGATCAATCATCATGTATTGTATGAATTTCGTAAAGGTAAGTCTATGACTGTGGCAACTAAAAACTTGCATATGTTCATGAAGAAGATGTCGTCAAGTTCCGACCTGGGGATTTTTAATGGTTTGATAAACCATTGATCGAGTGGCCTTTGAAGTATGATAACGACAAGTCAAAACTTACAATTGACGCCGATCCACGTCAAAAGACCAGTAAGATCGCAGTAAAGATGGAGTCAACCAATTAACCGTATTAAGACATTTGCTTCGTATAGGTTTCGCGATCTGGTGTTTCTATTCAAATGCTAATTTATAGGACCATGTTTTAACATGAGTGCAACTCAAAAGCACGACCCTGTTTTGCATTGACCGGTGACAGGAGATGATAAATATAGTTAGTGTACAATAACGTTATACGAAAAAAACATTAGGTTATACTTGGACATGCCCCATTAATAAGAAGGCCGAAATCCATAAAAAAAAGTAATGCTTTATGTTTGATGCAATTGCAAGGGTATTGTGTATTTCGGACTCTTAGAACATAATCAAGCAATTACAGCGTAACGATATTGTCAACAATTAATAAAATAAAACATCACCCTTGAAAATATAGACCAAAATTGGTAAACAGAAGAGAGATGGTTTTTCATCACGACAACACGCGACCACATGTGGTGATGGTGACTCGACATACGCTAAATCAATTGAATTAGGATATTATTAAGCACCCACCCTGTTTTCCAGACCTTGCTCCTTCTGATTATTATCTATAGATTTCACGAAAACGTAACTTTTAGTTAATCTTATTCTGAAATATAATTTTCTATATCAACTTCCTCATTTAACCCTTGTGCAACTCTCGTCCTAATTTGAATCGAATTCATTTTTATTTCTTTTTTATATTCGATTACACATATTTTACAAAAAAAAATACTCTCGTTTGTTATTGTTAATTCTAATGCTAATTTTCATATCCCATTTATTAACTTTATTACATATTCAAGGCGAGAATCATCACTTTCATTGTATTCCATTACAGTGTTTCTTCGCACGTATATACGAACGTTATGATAGATTGAACAATTAGTATCATATCTAAAAATAATGAAAACGAAAAAAATAGCAATTTAAATTTAAAGTAATAAGACAATTTAAAAAGGCATGAGCTCCATTGAAGTTAAATTGCCGTCTAAATATTAATATTTCATAGTCTTGATAAACGCTGTCCACAAAAAGTAACGTAATATTGTACTGTCAAAAGTGAACGTTGCGGTTTCAAGATGAAAGAAAAAAATACAGTACGTTGCTAAGCAATATATGACAATGAATGAAAATGGACATTGAAAGAGGTAAGCCGTCAGTGTTGCACAATTGAAACAAAAGTGGACATGTCGTAAATAAATAGAAGAACACGCGTACTCAATAACATGAAAGAAGCTCACAATGGACAATAATCGTAAAATTCTAAGAAATATCGCTTATGATATCTATTCATCTCCATAGAATGTACAATTAAATATAAATCACTGAAATCTGTAGACAATACTAGGAAATCTATATCAGATGCATCATGATGATTCATGGATGACTCAAAAAAAATCTTAGAAAGTGATTTTGTAAGTTCGTTGCACCGATCTGAACTCATTTCGTGGCTCCTGGCGAGTGACACTGTTTAGAAATCGTGACAATTTCGAGGGTCAATTGTTTTAGTTCCACCGCTAAAAAAAAATGGCTATAATTTACCTAATAGAGACCGATCACGAGCTGACCTCCAAAGTGATGGCGTAATATCATTTAATTCAGGAAATTAATTTTGATTTTTCAATATTTGCATGCGTTGATCGTATCGTCCTCGCTCGCAATGTCTTTCGCATTCCCACCATCAATCATCATCACATAATGAAATCGAATGGCTAAACAATACTGATTCTGCAGATTATGTTTTCAAATCTCATCTCGCACACATACAATATTCCCAGATGAGCCGTAACAGAAGCAAAAAACAAGTAAATGATAAAAGAAAATGCAACACGTTTGATTGATGTGCACGCCAGAGTGATGTTAGCAATTGTGTTCTTGATGATGATGGCGGTTTCCAACTGGTGAAGCAATAATATATTATTTTATTATGAAAATATTTCGAACGTTGTGATTTTTTATTTGAGTCTTAAATAATCTCACACTGCCCTGTAAATCAAATTAAACTGATCACGTTATGTCTTAGATAATTGAACATTACCGTGACCTATAAAGTATATTTATTTAACCACAGATGGTTCAAGATATCTATTTTTTTTGGATCGGTTGTGGTTGAAGGATATTCAAGTTATACATTTTTTTCAATATCATTTTTATATTACAGTAAAATATATTAGGTGTACCGGAAAAAAGTCCATTTATTTGGGTCTAAAATTGTACAATTCTTTGTTTAATATGGATTATAATTTAAACCATCTAATTTATGTCATCCCATCTATTCTTAGCATTTTTGGAGCTCTTTTAAAAATATCGGGATAGTTAAAATGTAAAAAATTAAAAATATATGGCATTTTCTCCCTATCAAATCGACCTCGTTGTACAGTTAGGACCTGGTTATATATTTTCTCCTTCCATAACCTGATCATCTTATTTTTGCGATAATTTTATACCTACTTACTATGCTTACAAAGCCTTTTGTGGACTTAAAAGTATCCCAATCCAGAATATAATCTGAAACACACTGGTCCGTTTTGTTTCTTGAATTTTATAACCATATTAAATACTTACCTTGTTACTATTATTACTGTTGGCTGCCGAAAAGTTGTCAAGTGTGCTTGGAATTTTTTGACTTGTGGAAAAATATAGAAAGATTTGTTTGGTCAAAAACAACAAACCTCCTCCGATTTTTTTTCTATTCCTGAAAATGTACAATCCTTTTATCGGGGTGGCATCCGCCGCTCCTTAATCTTACTCGCGCTTATAGCACATCTTCAACAGCATCACTTTTAATTATTGCTGCCGTTTTTTTGCTCGACCTTAAAATCAAGCTGAGGGCCGTCAGTTTTTGCTTGAAAAATAAACAGTCCCATTGTCGTCGGTGCCACTACAAATTGCCCAATCGAGGGCCGATCTTTGACATACCTAAAATCACGCGTACGCGAATCGGCTCTTGATCACTAACAGGAGAGCTAGAATTCCTTCTCCAAAAGCCAGACTACCTATCACTTCTTTCGCGATATCAGAGCCAGGCTAGTTCTTCCCAGACTCTGGGTCAGTTTCAAGAAAAAAACTCCTTTTGTTGCATCGATTGATATGCGGTGTGGGATGGAACTGTATCCGGTCTGAATCATCTTCATCTTACAAAAGTATTTCTGAAGATGAAAATAAATTATGAGGTTTTTTCCACCTTATGCAGATGAAGAAAGAGTTCCTAAAGGCGCTAAACATCATTCCAAAAATGCTTCAAAAATAGACAAGTGTATAATGTATTTTATGGAAACTACTTTGAACGAGATGCAATTAATATTCATTAATAAATATTTTTTTGGAGAAAATCTTGTTTATTATATCTCTAATATCAAAACAATTTTTATTTAAATATTTTATTAATTCAGGATCATTATAAAATCTATTAAAAAATTGTTTGTAAGCACTTACCAAGTTTAAACTAATCTTTAGTGATTTTATTATCCGGCGATATAATATCAGAATAATAAAACAATCTCACAATTCTGTATTATTTAAATGCAATCTCTTTCAATTGTCCTTTTACTGTATCTAATTTTAAATTGCCACAGTTTGATATGCACTGTACCAGAGTTTCGCTCAGCCACGCTTCACCGACCTTGGACCATTCGCAACTCCATTCAGTTCACATTAGATAAAAAAAATGTGAGAAAATCTTCGATTGGCAATTGAAGATGCGCTTACAAAAAAAGCTATCATGCAAATAATAATTTAGTGAAATCGATCATAAAATTGTTAATCTATGTTAAATTCTATTTTTTTCTTTCCATTGTAATTGCCGTGATATTATTATTTAATATAATTACGAGCGCGTTGTAAACAAGCGATTTGCAAAACTATGTTCCACCGACCCTTCGGGCTACGATCGTTCATTATCATCGCACAAAAATGTAATTTGCACTAATCTAATTTTTTTCTGACACAATAATTTCATAAATTCACGTATAATAATATTTTTACAATAATTGAAATATAATATAAATATGTTTTAAATGATTTTGTACTAATTAGTTTTGATCTTGAAAAAATGTCGCTGGTAATCGTGATCGGAAAGAATACAATGAGCAACATGTCTTGTCAGAGATAAGTGCTTCGATTATATTAACGCAAAATATTTCAATAGATAATGATGATGTTATTATATTAGATTTCACTATACATCTTCACTAGTGTGATTAACAAATGTCAAACAGCTCGCATACAAATACAATCTAACTAAATAACAAAAACAACAAGTAACAATCATTCAATTGTAATCAGAGATAATATTTCACACAATTATTGGTTAACAGCATGTGGCATGAATACGTGACATTTTTGCATATGCATATTGGCCAATGCAATAGTGCAATGTAAATGAATCGTGTATTTTTAACCGAAAAAAATGCGCAATGTGGAATACATTAAAGAATGGTGCAACGTGTATACATTTAACCCTTACACTGTAATTTATTACAGATTTATCAATATTACGGCATATCAATTTTCAAACTGCATAATCGATGACTAATGATTTTTTAATATATTTTGTCGAATCATGCGCAAAATTTTTAATCTCTGCAAATTTCCATAAACGCGTGTGCATCTGTTGAAAATAAATTAAATAATACCATATGCCAGTAAATAATTGAAGACTGTTTCATTTCATTTGCATAGATGTGATAGTTTTTGTTGTTCAATACCCATTTTATTATTTTATATTTAAATATAAAAAAAGTAAATATTATACGTTACGATGTTTTATTACATTTTTTTGCAAAATCTTTATTTACTCATCAATATTAATTGTGTTCCTTTCGAAGTATTTTCTATAGAATACACCACACACTTGACGACGAAAATATAATATTTTTAAATAAAATACCAGTTAAAAATATATATATTGCTATTATTAATTAGATATTTTCCATCGTAACCTACTGCTTTTTTTAATCTTCTTCGAAATTTTATTATGCCTTTTGGATAAAAAAGGATATGAGTGAAAAGTCGAGATCGTGTCACTTTTATACTTTTTTGATATTTATATTTTGTCGGATAAAAAGTGCTGCATTGATCTAAAAAAAATAGTAATACGCTGGAGTAAGATCGGATAAATAATTATTCCATTCATATTTCTTTACTTCATTTACCCCAAGTAATTTCAACTGTATGAGGTCTCGCATTATCGAGTTGAAAAATATATTTTCTCTATTGAATATTCTGATTCTTAAAGAATTATTTTTTTAAACACTTTCCACTCTATCCATTATTAGTCGAATCTATGGGTTACTCTCATTATATTTTTTTTATAAAATTCATTAAATAAGATATCCTTTGGGAAAAAGAATAAGAAGCATATATTAATATATAAGAAGCTTATCACAACATAACTGTGCCGTTATTATCTGGCCATATTGAAGAATTTTTATAATGAATGATTTCTTTACAATCCCACCATACAATAAATGTCCAGTTTCGACGTTCTCAGTGGTTTCTGTCCTTGATTCCTACAATATTCCTTGATTTTATAAAACCACGTCTCATTCCTTGTCACAAGAGGTCGAAGAAATGTTAAATTTCCCGCTAATTTTATTACAGATTTGCTTTCATTACTTAAATGGTGCGGTATCTACACTACCTGTTTATGAACCTTTCCGATTATTTTATTATTATTCTGTGTCTATTTAGGACCCTAAGTTTTTTTAATAACTCTTTTAATATAAATCCTACAATCCTCCATTATAAATAGACCCCTTTCGGACGACGCGGTCGTATTCGAGCCGCCGTGGCTGGTCGATTAAATTTTCTTCTACTCTAGACTTTAGATTTAACTTCAACTTCAACAATCCATAATTTATTTTTCACATTCACTACCCTTTCGCTTCGATGTTTATTTTTTAAATTAAAATTTTTCATCAAATTTTTCTGAAGAATTTATATTTATATTTAATCGTGTAAACAGATCACTTTGTGGGAAAATAATTTAGTAAAAACTGTGCCGTGTACAAATTCGTGTTTAACCCTGCCGCATTTGAGGTGTTAACATCCTTGTAAAAATTAATAAACGATTATTAATTAAAATTTGATAATGATTAATGAACATGTATGTATTGTTTGTCGACTGTAACAGTGAACTAGATTACCTTAACCCAAAAATGTATTTAAAAAAAATATTGCAACGCCTTCATAGCATTCTAACACAGATATGTTTACGGGTATATAATTAGTATAACTATAATAAATCCAGATTTATACTTTTTTATTTGATACAAACGTTACAATTCCACCAATTACGGTTACATCACGCAATCGTGTCTTAACAACATTCAAATCAATTAGGCAACTGTTTCGCACATTTCGCCCAAACTTTTCCCAGGTTCGCCGAGTGGTGTGATTAAATAAAAATGTGGGCTTTTGAACTGAGGCTTGAACCCGAGAGACGCAGCCTGGCGCAACTGTGCGAATATGTCGTAACCCACCTCGATCGCGACCAAAAAATAGCCCATACAACCAACACATGTGTCGGTACATGTGTGTGCATTAACAGTAAACAGCCTTCGCAAATGTTGTGCAAGTGGGTAGGTCATGTAGCCAGCGGTGAGATGACAAAGGTCGTCGTGATCAGCAGGAGATGTACCGAAACTCGTATTGTTGAATAGAATCTGCACAAAGGTCAGGAATGCCGCACTCTTATTACTGGCGTATTCAAAGTCATTCGTTACATCAGTCACAACCCAAATACCTGTATAAGGTATTTAATCATCATCGTATGCATTCTTGCATAAATCATACATGCTTCTTATACAAATCCCATCCCATCCCCATTCAAATACAACAATGTATGACATAATCCCATAGATATAATTAATCAAGTATTAAAATATGTATCGATTGTTCTCATTGCAGCTGATATCATCGGCCTTCAAATCCTACGCATTTAATAAAAATTTTCCCGGAAAATATTGTCAAATCATTTGAATATAAATATATTTCTACAGCCATCTATAAATTTTACATACTAGACTTCTCGGAAAATTGGTTTAAATATTTGCTAATAATATAATAATAATTTGCGACTGTAGATGTCACTATTATTAGATTATAATATTTCAGTTTAACTGCGCAATACAATGGAATCATCGAGATATTTATTTATTTAGTAATATGTCGTATTTATTAAATGTATTCGAAATTTTATTGGTTTATTTTATGCAGACAATTATGTTATAGATAAAGTTCCGGTAATAATAGCTTTGTTGAAAGCTCTACAACGCATTTTTCAAAAGCTAAGCGATTACCAGTTAAGCCCCCTGGCTCGTTAAGGATGGGATTTTATTTCCAACTATTTTCAAGAAAAACCTGTACAATTCACTTTACCTTTGGCATTATACACAGTTTAATAGCGTCCATAAAACTCTACTAATAAATTTGCTAGCGGATTATTAAAAAAGTTTTATTTAAATTTAATTCAGTTAATACCACATATACGTATTAGTTGCATGCCAGCTACGGTTTATACTCATAGAGCATTGTCCTCTTAATATACACGCAATATTGTTTTTATATCGCAAAAATCATTAATTTAACTTTATTCTTTGGGCGATTGTCCACACTTCAGCGGATTTCAAGAGATTGACATAAATGACTTATGAATAAAGTCTGATCCGTGATTAAGAAATGAAAATTTTGACAAAATTCCACGAAACAAGTATCAACGAGTGGTGGTTTTTTTCATTAAATCGACGATATTATCTGCGGTGACATACGATATTCAAAATGTGGGGATTCACACGGGTTATTCGATATTTTCTTTGTCCTTGCAGATAAATACAATAACATTTTGTGTCACTTGTGTAAAATTTTATATTAAAAAAAAAATGTTTCGTCGAACAAATATATTAATACGTTCATATAGGAGCTGGTGGAGTTGGTCGCCATTATCTGCTCCACGTAACGCTGGCCTGGAACACCGTCTGGAATATTGTAGAATGGATAAACGTTTCCACGGTTCTCTAAACCCACTCGTTTTTAAATTAAAATTTTTCTTTATTACATTGTTATAAATGGGGAAATTGCACTGATGAGAATATGCATTCATTATCATAGAGATTGTAATGTACTGAAAAAAAGAACATGTCTGCCTCGCAATACTAAAATGAAACACCTTAACTAAAATGAACATTTAAATATACACAATATTTTGAAATTGGTTATAAATTCAAATAGGTCAATTAGAGGTTTCATTGGGGGAGGAATCAATTGAAGTCACTTATAAATTTGTTTCGAGAATTATACGGAATCGTATAATTTCAATTTAATATTGTCATCAATAGATGAATAAAATTTTGACGATTCCTTTGAAGAAAATTGATCTATTATGTCAAATTAAAAATTAGATATAACTCGATATTTTTCCATGTCACTCATGAAAATATAATATGTAACATTAAAAGCATGTTATTATAGGACCGAAAATTAATGTTATATTTTATCAAGGACACTCAATCTCAAATCTAAAAAGTATTTTTTATTATTATCTTTAACATTCTGTTATATTTTGATTAAATCATGAATCCCTTCTTTATAAAATTCTAGTGGTTTTGAATCAAAGTATCCGACAAGGGTTGATTCTAAGTCATTCGGTGTTTTAAATTAATTTATCATTCAAAGAATATTCTAACTAGCGTATTCTGAGAGTGCCAGATCTGGTTAGTAAAATGGATGCAATAATTCCATTTTTAGGGTTGGAATTGTTTTTTGTTCAGGTTATAACTTTTCATCTTATGTAAATCAATCTCGAAGAAACCTACTACTCTATTTTGTGCTCTAATCTGCAAATATTGAAACGTTCCATCTTGTCACGGTTGCAAAATCGTGCGTGACACAAACACCCTGTCTTTAAATTATTCCTATATTTTTAGACATCTTTAAATAGTAGGCAAAGATACGCCGATCTCATTAGATAATTCGCAGATAGATATTCATCGATGGCTTTGGTTCGTTTTACGTTTTAAAAGCTACTTCATTCACTTTACTACGCTGTCCACTTCCAAGTTCATTTTCCAAATCAATATTTTCAGGATTATTTTTTTTAAACCAACGCTAGCATTTCCTGATATGCAATATGTCACTATAAATAGCACACATATTTCTTGTGGCTTTTCGTTTTACTAGGAAAAAAATGCCAGTGAATTGTATTAAATTCATATTTTAAAAAATATTATTCTGGTCGAGATATTACTTTTTTTTATATAATATCAAAGCTTTCATTAGATGGAAAAAATAAATTAGTGCTTAGGACTGACTTGTGCTGCGGTAAAACATTCAAATAAATTGCATTGCAGAAAACGGAATCCTTATTCAGAGAAGATTTAATACCATTTGTATTAAAATTGTTATCGTGGCTGTCGAGCTCTGATGATTAATACCAACGTACCGAGCTAGAATTAATATGTTATGAATTATTTAATATAAATATTGCGCGCTGTTCAATGAACTTGTCGTTGTGCTCGAATTCGCTACATTTTGAAAAGCCCTGATCTGTATGGATTTTGCAAAATGAGCGGCGTGCCCAACGTAGTACTTTGTATGACGGAAGTGCTTTCATACGCATATATAGAAAGGGATTCATTGCACATTTCACCTCCCATAGCCATCGATAGTATAGCACCGCAAATGTACCAGCCATATCCGCTACATATATTTTTTTAACATATGCCTTTTTATTATTTTCCATTTCAGAGTTACCGGGAGAAGGACGCCGGCAAAGTGGTCGTGTACACGACGTCGATGGGCATAGTCAGAGGGACTTATCAGAAGTGCCTGCTGGTGAAGAAGATACTCCGGACTCTTCTGGTCAAGTTTGAAGAGAGGGACGTATTCATGAGCGGGGAGTACCAGGAGGAGATCAAGGAGAGGATGAGAAGCAGTGACATCCTCGTGCCGCAAATCTATGTCGACGGTCAACATGTTGGAGTAAGTACACATATACATGTTATACAGTACACTTATTATTTATTTATTCAAATCAGATTTACAACACGAAAGGATTACAATATGAGATTAATCGGATGTTAGTTCATTTTCGTATTATAGAATAAGACATGTTCTATTCTGACATGATAGATCGTGTCAGAATAGAACCCTCAGGACATCAGTTCCTGTTTCTAACCGCAGGGCCATCACCGGTCTTGAATATTCATTGATCCTTTGGGAGTTAAATTTTATTACATAATACATACTGTGTATAAAATATTCATAAGTTATATAATACGTAACTTTATAGCGAACATTGCACCTCGGTGACATCGGGCAACGATTAAAGACTAAATTTTCATACCAAACGTATAATTGGAATAAAATTAAATATTTATGTTAAGATCAAGAAAATCATTTTTGATGAAAACATCGCATCGCTCGATACCGTATTTTACCCAAATTTTTTTTAGATAATATCTTATTTTTATGTTAATATGTAAAAAATAAACTCAAAAGGACATTTCCGATGAATACGGAGTCTAAATCATCATATCAGTGTGGGTTTTTGGTAAAAAAATATTTACATTTTTGAAACAAATATCGATGAGTACACCAAAACATGCAAAATCTTTTAGACATCTAACAATAAAATTCAATATGGTTACGAATGTCAAGTTACGTCAGTAATAAGTACGTATACACAAACAAAAATATGACATAAGGCAATTGTACAAAAGCCTATTTTTTTACAAAAACAGTCATTTAATTTTCTGGAACATGGTTCCATTTATTCTACTAGAACTTCCTGAACCCTATTTCTGATCTAAAGAATCATTATCCTCGATCTAGCTCTTCCTAACGAACGCTTGGTAACAATATTCAGTGATTTTACCTCATAAATTCATCATTGAAGTTACAACCTCTTTAAGCCTATGACAGATTTCTCTCTATATACAGCTAACCATCCTATACTGACAAGGTAGGGATTTCGCTATAGAAACTCGCGATATAGAAGACTAAGCACCCATACAAATTTTGAAGTTAGGTTTTATTTTTAATTATTCTTTGTAAATTGAACGAATTCCAACATTTTTATATTCACATATTTTATATGAATGATGTTCTAGTTTTATTTGACTGTATTTTATTAACATTTTTGAACTTCTCAACAACTAGATTATTTATCTCTGCTTAATTCTAAGTCTTATTTTCTCGTTTAATTTTTATTGTGCGTCCACTGCTGAATTAACACATGTACCGTATTTATTTCGGAATGGATTCGGAAGCAGTACAGGGGAAGAAACTACTATATCGATAATATTTAACTAGCATGTTGTGGATCTTTCAAACGCCCTATTAGGTCTATAGCAGACGACGCGTTAATTCCAACAATCTACGTTTTATTGGTATTGATTATTTTTGTCTCGATGTTTATTAATTTGGTTTTGGGATAATTTCCTCATTTCGTATATGGATTCGCTGACTTATCCCGAGAATGGCTCGCTCTATTGATCGTTGTGTCACCTGTAGATCATTAATCACCCGAGTGAAGGTCGTATTTTCAATGCCATATGTTACCATAGATAAGACATATTTATCGCAGACCTATTGTGTGTCTTCTCTTAAAACATGATTTTTTGAATATTACAGTTTAATTCGATGTCTCGAAAGATTACTAAGTTTTCCCTAACCTTATAGCTTGCCCAAGTTGGATGTATTCTTACATTTTACTCATATTACCTTCATTTGCAACACAATTATCAACCTTGAAGCAAATTATTATATCTATAAAAATATTTTAATTATTCATAAATGTATTCTTTAAAATCTCACGTTCATTCGTTTTATGAGTAGCTATAAACTCATCTCTACATTGCCATAAATGTTTTTTCTATTCAATTTAATAGATCACGCAAACGCCCTCAACAATGGCCTCGTTTAATATTGTTCAAAGATAATTTCTTTTAGATATTTTTTTCAAAATAATGATAGCAATTAAGCCAACGCATTAATTAATTCACATGGCCTTTGCCCAGCTGTGGTAGAAATAGCACGTACCAAAAACGTAATTTGTTTGTATGTAGTGCTACGTGCTCGGACGGAAATCTGACAGATTTTTGTGCACGCAGACAGAGTATGATAATGAACTTGTTGCCGGATTAATTAACGATTGCAAATTGTTTTGTAAAAATGGCGAATTATATAACAAAATGTGCGAATGCCACCGAATTTCCAGTACATTTGGACGTTAACCTCGCACGCGTCTGGCTCCATACACCATTTTACGATCATTTCAAATATTAATGACCGGCTGCTAGATGCAGGATCCGTGCCATGAATTTTTAAATATCTCCACCGTACCATAATTACATTATTTATTGTAATTTTTTGAAGTCGCTTCATGTAAAAGCTCGTAACGAAGCTTCGCCCGTCGATATATTGTATGTTTAACGTCTAAGCTGGCCTTGTGTTGCATATAATGGCGACATTTAACAATGGGGCGGATCAAGCCGCACATAGATGCTGATGTTTACCATGTAATCCCAATCATAAATGTATCTCGATACAAATATGTACATTAACTCTAATATCATTGCGCAGTAAAATATCAGCTAAATAAAAATACTTTTTTAATAAAAATAAAACTCTTTTGTATTTTCTATTTTACGCGTTATTACGTCCCAGTGTTCATTGGTGCTTTTGGACATAATTTTATGTCAGAATAACTAATGTCCAATATTTAAAAAAAAATGTGAAATTTATTCACTAACAGCTGCTTTATTTCGAAACGAAGTTAGGTTGATTGAGTAAAAACCAACTATCTTAACTTTTTCGTATTTTTCGTTAATCTTAACATAATGACCCAGGAGATGTTTTAGCAAACACCTTGAACCAAGTGTTGGATCAAATTATATAGATGCTTCTTATTCATTTTCCCATTGAATATCTTTTTTAATAAAGTTATAAAAATTATAATAAGAGTAACTCATAGATTAAACTAAAAGTGAACAGAGTGAATGGGGTTAAATGTGCTTTAAAAAATATTCGTACATACGGATATTAAGAATATATACAACTTATGAAACAAATAAAACAGATTTCCGAACAATAAAAAAAGATATAGTGTACAAATACGGATAGTAGGACAAATAATAATCTTTATCGAATCGTTTTTTTATTATTTAAAATATATTGATTGAAAGATTGTGTATAATTTATTTATTAGGGTTTCATTATTACATCACTTTTTTTTACAACATTATGTGTTTAAAATATTTACAATATAAAGTATCTGAAAAAATGCTTTAGACATTTTATGAAATTCGCCCATTAATGACCATGACCCTTTTTTATATATAATATAACAACGAAATTTACTTTATATATTTACCAATTAAAATGGAACATGCATTATTGCTAAAATTGCCAAAACTTTATTTTTTTAACGTCGATAAAACATAGTGAATCTAAATATAATGCAATAAATTTAATAACTTATCCACCCTATTTCATAACTCTATAAATTCTTATCGATATATCATTATTTATTGACTCGAAGAGACTTGAAACCAAGTTCTAATGAGATATTTGATGCAAGAAAAGTTAAATTTTAATTATGTTCATCGCAATTAACGTCGGAAATAGTGTACAGATATTAATATTATTATTCAACATGTATCGCACTGATATTGAAGATGCAAATCATGTAAGTTTCCATGGCAATGATAGTTACAGTGATAGCTATGTAGACTGGTAGCAACAAGTTGGCCACGGACAGAGCACAGCTTTTATCGATTGGCTGGGAGCTTGCAAAGCTTTCTAGAAGCCGCCATATACGTTCAGCACAAATGCACACACCTTCGTATGTAGGTGCACTTCTAATTTTACTCTTGCTGCATTTTTATTGTGCGATTTTCCGAAATGGAAAAATGAGAAAGGTGCTCAAAAACGGGCGTCTATTTCGAGATAATAGATAATTAAGCGATAGCAATTAAAACACTCGTCTGACTTGGCTCGATAAAACAAAAACGGCACTATTAATAATTGACTCAATCAAAGGAATAACGGCTCGTTAAACGCATCTTAAAATGAATTTAAAAAAAATGGTTAAATTGTATAAAGATGTGTATAGAATATTTAAATCTTAAATATATTTTAATAAGGAGACAGAATTTTAATACAAAGTTTACTCTCTCAATTTATGATGCATGCAGCAAAACTTTTTAATTTTGTGACAATTTTATTTTTTGCGTTAACATTTTATATTGAATTCTAAGGAGTTTTTAAATTTGAAATTCATCATAAAGAAAGGTTATTCTTACGGTAATGAAAATATACATAAATTTGAAATGCTCAACATATTTTTTTATTAAATATAGTATTTATATTATAATGACGTTATTTAACATGAAACAGTGTTCAAAGTTCAAAGTTCACCCAAAATGATTTAGTTGGACAAAAAGCCAGTATATGTGAAAAATCATTTTTCACTTTCCTGAGAATTAATTGGAACCGTGTGCTACAGATGCTTAGATGTGGAATATTTCCAGGAATATAAAATGATCGAAAAAATAACATTAAACATTTAAATTTCTCATCACATCAATTCCTGGAAAGAAAATAAATGTGCGCCTAATGACTATCCGTCACAATTAGTTCCGATTTCATAGATAAATGATGCATCGTGTGCATTAATTGAAATAACATGTTTATCCATAGCAAAATCAAAATCATGGAGTTTTGATAAAATTAATCGTAAATAGAATAGCTATTTATTTTCTAGAATTATTTTTAGCGCGCGTAATAATGGACGAGGGCTACCAAATATATATATATATATATATCAACCGCTTTCTTTGATATCTTTCACGATCTTAATTTATATGAATTGCTTACATTTTTCCTAATGTATTTTTTTGCACATGCTTTTATCATTTATCACATTTTTTTGAAAACACATTTTTGGCGTATAAAGATCTTATCGACATATAAAATATATTCTTATCTAAAATAATATGATAGATTAATGATTATAACTTTCTTCCTTTGTGTTATTCTAATAAAATATGACTAAGCAAAATATAATGGATTATAATAATTTCCATATGACATTCTTTGTGTAGAGTAGCCGGTGATTTTGTTATGCCGTATCCCATTGTTAGATATATATTACAGAGGTATCTTCTCACGGGGATGAGAAGTTAAATAGATTTCCACTTGGGATTATAACCTAGTTAAGTTAATCGATGTGGAAGACATCCATTAAGCTCGATAAGTATTAAGTTATTTATCAAGATGTTAAGTATATCTAAATCAAATTGTTGCACC
>JAGXCT010036961.1:0-45110 GCA_022495035.1 Philopotamus ludificatus | reverse complement strand
ACTTATTCCGTCTTTGGGCCATAACTGCTGGCCTTCAGAGTGGAAAAGGTTAAATAAAAAACTCAAAATCAGCTGAACACCTCAGGGAAATAGGTCAATTGTATTAATGATGTTTGAAAGTATTAAAATATTTATGACGAATCTTCAATAAAGATTTGGAAATGAAAATCACATCCCCCTTTCCAAGTGGCGCCACTTACTTGAACCGTGTGCCAGTATTCAAATAAATTATAAACAAAAATTTGACCACTTCTCAAAAGGGTTTACCATCACTGATATAATGCAATACATGTAAAAGTTATTTCTTATTCTTTTTCATTTTTTTTCGTGCCAGAAAAAAAATGCACACAAAAACAGGTTTGATTGTATGCTATTTGGAAATGGCACAGAATTAAAACAATAATTAAAGTATCGAATTTTAGAACAATAATTTTTTAAATAATCAGAATATTTATCATTGACACGCTATCTTTTTGCATCGTACTGCAAATGTGATCTAATTTGTCCAATTTTAAATGAAAAATACACTTACATGATATTCTCCATTCTCTTTATTAAATGATTATAACTTAAATTAACTTTAATTAACTTTAAAAAAATAAATAACGACCGATCGACGTAATAGTCGAATGCTTACTAACGGAAAAAATATTGAACGCGATTCATGAAATCAATAACGGATCTCGAATGTATAAAAAAGCTCATGTGAAAACGAAAGGTGTGTCAGGGGGTCTATTGATAAAAAAAATATGGGCACCCCTTCACCATAAAAAAATCATCGATACTGCATGATTTCACAGCATCCCCATGAAGTATGGCATTTATTTGTAGAGATTTTCTAATTCTAAATTTTTTATGCGTATTTTTTTATTGTAAATCACCGGATATCCCATTTATCGCGCTGCGCACTTGGAGGGCAGCTGCAGGGTAGATGCCAAAAAAAAGTGTGGCACCCCCGAAACATAAACAGAATCGATCATATTACACGTGAGCATGGAGTGTAAAAAATTAACGATTTGTACGTCAAATCAATAGCTGCAGAGGAAATAAAACGATTGAACGTGGGGTAGAAAAAAATCAGTCCCTCCACACATGAAAAAAACGACCCCTTTTCTATTTAACAAAAAATATGTGTTACACTCTGTAAATACGTGAGATTCGATCCAAAACTAAATAGAAAGCGTGAAAATATTTTTATCATAAATTATTATATATACATCTACAATTTTACGAGACCAAAATATAATATATAAATATGTTATACAAAAAAAATACATATATTATTTTATTTGGCAATAAAAAGGCCAACGACACGCGGTGTTCCCAAGCGGTCACCCATCCAAGTACTGACCGCGCCCAATGTTGCTTAACTTCGGTGATCGGACGAGAACCGGTGTATTCAACGTGGTATGGCCGTTGGCGAGAGTTCAGCTAGGATAATCGTATAAATACATTAATATTCATATTATTACAGCTTTTTTAAATATTTTAAAAATTATCAATAATATTATTACTAAATATAAATATGACGATTTCATTTTTAGAGCGAAAAAATATATATTTATAATTAAATAATATTGAATTAAAATACGGACATCTATGAAATATACCATTAAGCATTTAGATTTCAAATTATTTTTATTATAACCAATAGGATCGCTCGACATAAAACGTTTTTATACATTTTTCGGCTGAAATGATTATTTTCTTAACATTAGTAAGAAATAATAATATGTCACTAAGATAATATTAGAAGATAATAATTATGTTTCTTAATCACAAATAAGTAATAATCAGTAATGTATTCTTATTAAACTATAAATATAGCGACATCTCATAGTTGTATTAAAAAAATATATAATATTTTTTACATGTATCCAGATTAAATTTACCCTGTATTTATTACTAAAAGAAATATCCAGATATTCATAAAAAAATAATATAAACACTTTACGGGGGCGTAAATGACTGATATTGATAAAAATATTTCGTTTTGTTTAAGTCGTTTATGAAATGAAAGCATTAAAGGAATGACAAGAATAAAATAAAAGTAATTTTATAATGAAAATAACATAATGTGTATACTATCTTTCTCGATATTGAATGACCTAAATTTGAATAAATTTTCTTTAAAATATTTAGCACAAACCGCAGAAAAATTAGAAAAATGAATACATTAATACTTATTTTAAATTCCATTCTACAATATTATTTTAAATCCACACATAATTCCATACCAAAACATTCATAACCGATCCGTAACAGTGACTCGAAAACAACGCCGTCGTCCGAAGGTGTATATTTATAATGGAAAATAGACCCCAAACTTTTCAAGTCAGGATATTGATAATTTTTGTTTTAATTTGTTGATATTTGTTTTAAAAATGGATTTATCTAAGAATAAAAGTATCTATTGATTTTATTCTTCATTATTTAGATTTTTTAAACTAGCCGTGCCGATGGGGTCTTTTTTGGAACTCCAAGTTTTGATTTCTGTTCTCTTTTAATATAAATCCCACGTATCCTAAACCTTTTGTATTTATCTAAAATAGTCTAACGAATCAATATGAATAATCATTGACATTTATTGTCCACAATTGCAAAAAAAAATAAAAACAACAATTAATAACGTTGAAAAATCGGAACCGAAAAAATGGCACAAAACAGGGGACTGAAAAATAAAAACATTGGTAGATAAACTTGAACTACAAAAATGGAATTCTGCTAAATGGTATGAAAAAAATACTGAATTATTATCTAAAAACAAAGAAAACGACCATAATGAATCTCTATGGCAAATCGACAAATCACTCAGAACCACCCATAAAGTACTCCCTCCCTTAAAACTAGAAGCAACTCTATTGCCATCACCCCTTCCGAAAAACGTAATGCATTTGCAAACTCTCTTGAAGAAATTTTCTCCCTGACTTCTCGCACGATTTAAAGTACACATCCAGCAACAGATCACAATTTAACGACACATTTTGCACCACCCACATTCCACACATCGAACCACAAGACCTCATAAACATAAACAAAATACTACACAACCAAAAAGCGCCGAGCACAGATAACATCCCGATTAAAGCATTTAAAGCACTTCCACATAAAGACATTCTCTCCATACTAAAATATGTAATTCCCCTCTCCAACTTAAATATTAGACATATTAATATAGTTCTCCCAAATCCTGTAAACCTCCTAATTTTATAGAAAACTACCGCCCAATCAGCCCCCTTTCTTCTATTGGTAGAATCTTTGAAAAAATATTAATAATAGACTTCTTAAATTATGCACAGCCCTCAAGATACTTTCGGACGAGCAACACGGCTTCAGACCAGGTCACTCCACCTGTCATTAAATTCTTCTAGTAACAGAATTCGTCGGAAAAGGATTAAATATTAAGCAACCCTCCGGCACTATTTTCTTAGACATCACTCATGCTTTTGACAGGGGCTGACACGAATGTCTAATCTATAAATTAATTAAAGCCAGTTTCCCTAGCCCATCTATAAAATTAATTCAACCATTCCTAACAAACATACAATTTTTAGCGTAATAATTAATTCAGACTTTTCTTCTCCTCGTCCGATAAAGACAGGAGTTCCTCAAGGTTCAAATGTTCAAGTTTCAAGGATATCCCAATTCCAGACAATACGCGTAACTACATCCTAGCACGTCCGAAGGGATATATTTATAAGGGAAAATAAACCACAAACATTTCAAGTCAAGAAATTGATAAATTTTGGACAATATCTTATATTTGTTTTAAAAATGGATTTATCTAAGAGTAAAAGTAGTTATTCATTATATGCTTCATAATTTGGATTCTTTAACCTAGTCGTGCCAATAGGAACCCCAAGTTTTTTTATTTCTCTTTTCTTTTAATATAAATCCTACGTGTCCCAAACTTTTTGTATTTGTCTAAAATAGTTACGAATAAATATAAATAATCATTAACCTTTATTTCCGTAATTGCGAAAAAAATTAAAACAAAAATTAAATTTTACATGGGCACGTACGCGATGTTTTTCGCGAGATGAGCGAGAAAAAGCATTGCGCAATTGCAAGTGCGAGCGAGAAAACACATAGTGCTGTGCTAGTGGTGAAACCACATGCGCCGAACAGGGAGCTTGCCTTAGCCGTTACGGAACATCGTCGATTTTGGACGTCACTCACGCGTCATATTCAATCAATGAAGTCAATTCTCGAATTTTTTTCAATCCGCGAAAGCGAGCGCGAACGCTTTTCTCAAGAAGGTCAACAATTTTGAAAAAAATCCAAGGAAGGCGCGGAAAATCTGATAAATATTTAAGGGAGCCGTAAACCGAAAAATATTAGGAACCTCCCGGTAAACTAATCAATATGACGCGTAAATGACACGCACACTTGGCGATGTCCCGCCACAGACTGAGAACATGCCGCCGACTATCGACTTATCACGTGCGCCAAGTTCTCGCCGCACGTGTCAATCGCACGGTTTCATTTGCACTAGACACATCGTAGCGGATGCGAGCGAGAAAAAACATCGCGCCCGTGAAAACAGAAGCGAATATTGTTGTTTTTATTTTTTTTCACAATTTCGGACAATAAAGGCCAATGATTTATTATAATATTTATTTTTTAGACTTTCAAGTACAATAATAAAATATCAAAATTGATATAATAATAAAAAAATAAATTAATATTAACAAGAAATGAAATTTCTATTAAGAAGTCTATTAAGAATTATATTTAGAATATTTAGAATTTCTATTAAGAATTATATTTAGAATAATATTAAAAATATAATTACGGAATTAAATAATACGTGAGTTATTCTATGAATCTTGGATACTGACACGTAATTGGAAAATAAAAAAAAATGACACAAACAATAGAAAATAAAATGTAAAAAAAAATAAGTGACAGACACATGAGTATTATTATAGTAAATATTAAGAAAAAAATGTATACCTGTTAATCTGCATCTTTTCTACCTGTTGCAATGTCTATTCATTGTTTTTATATTATTTCTGTAAAGAGATTATATTGACTATTGTGGTAAACCTCTAACCATTTATCTCAAAATAACAGTCAATAAACTCTTTTCTTATTTATTATAATAATAATATTTAAATAATATATTTTCTCACGCTTTAACTTCAGTATAATGCACTGAAAAAAAAAATTGTTTTCAAAGTAATCAACGTTTTAATTTATCGCAAATATCTCTATAGCTCGTAGCTTTTTTGCCAATTTAACGACGCGTAAAAATCAATATTGCTAAAATGGCAATCGTGATTAATGATCGGCTGTCATCGACGTTGTGTGTGTGCAATCGGATAGTTTATGTAAATTAAAAAACATAGACACCACCCAGACTCCGGGACTTCGTGCAGAGTTTTTGTTTTACTTCCCATAATCGTTTTGTCGACGGCAAATATTTACTCTTACACCTGTCCCATTCGTTACCACCGATTACCTCTCGATAGAGTGGGTGAGAGGCATGTATGCAAGTTAACAAGGTATAAAACCAACTCTTTTATTACTATTTTCCGTTCGCGGAATATTTTTAGCGGCAAAAATGAGAAACGATTCTCTTGCATTGTTTATCGTCACGCCCTTTTCAATTAATCATTTTTTGCGCAAAGCTATGTACCGTAAAATAATTCGTGTGTTTAAATTAAATTATACGCACTAATATCATATAAAATTGTGTTTATCCTCAGGTAGCTTTTTTATGGTTGAAAAATTTAACTGTTAAAAAAATGCCGACTTAAATCAACAAGAGGAGCCTCTGGCTTGTTAGGCCCGTGTTAAAATATCATAAGTGCGCACGTTGAATTTTTGTGATTTTTTTAAAATAAATCATAAAATAATTATGTTTTTTTTATGTATTTTATATGGCAAACACCTTCTTTCTTAATTCGTTTCGGTAATAAAGAATTCACCATATACTTATCCTATGTACATAAAAGGGCGTGATGATCATTTTTTATTTCCATATGAAAATGTATTTGGGCCTTTTTTATATAACTACATCATAAACTGGGTACGCCTCCTCGTTGGATATTATTTGTTTAGCTGTTTCACGTGATTATAACCATCAGGGGTCGTAAACATTTATACAGAAATTTAAATATATATTTTTTTTTCAATATTATCAACACTCATAGCAAGTGCAATAAACGATCTATATTTTTAATCAATTAATAATTTTAGTACCGTGTAAGACCGAACATTATTATCAATAAAAAATATTATTTAAACATAGTTTAAGAAACCTTAAAATATATATTAAATAAAATAGACAATCAGAATTCCGGCATCAAAAAAAAATATTAGATTTCCTATTGTCTTCTTTTATTTTTGGCACAATTTGGTTGGTCTGACACTTAATACTATTGTCTTAATTATTGTTGTATTAAATCATTTATTATTATAATATTTGTAATAGGCGTGCATCGGGAAGGGAGGTCGGATATGAGGAAGTTCATAGGTTTCTTTTTGTTTTTTAATCTTCTCAGTCTAATATTTTTGCCCGAGGAGGAATTACTAAGGATGAATTTCGGATAGCGAAATTTGTTATTCAGCATTATATTTTAGGCTAATAGCTACTAGCAAGTGATTAACAACCTCTCTTAATAAACGAAACTCATACAATCAACTGACTTAAATCAAATGTCCACAGCAATTCTGCTGATTTCTTAGATGAAGTAACCTATCACTCTCTCATTAAAATATATACTGTTATCAACCTAATCGCCTTATTCTTTCTTATCAATATTACCCTATAATAATTAAATATAAGACACAATTACGCAACAGAAGTCCCGTTGATTAGCCACGTAGCCAAACGTTCAATGGTTAACAACCTATTGCCCGATAAACCAATCAGAATCGACTAAAATACCAAATCAACCAATACTTAATACTCAAATGTCCTCCTTACTAGGGGACGTCTCCTTTAAAAAGGTCCTTACCATGATGAAAGGACTGCTATTACGCAACAAGGTTAATGCTAGATGTGACTCGTCGAAACCCCTTGAAAGGAGGAAAGCGAACACTAAGACAATTTCACTCCCACTTGCTTGGACACAGTTAAGAGGATAAAATCCGATATCGGTAATAGTAGAAGACACACGTCCAGTAATGGCCAAAAGAAGGAAACCTCTTTATAATAAACCGCATACCAAGACGGGATGGGCCCAGTATGGACGTGAAAGGTTAGTCCTCATGCCTTCTAGATATGCGCGCCCCGGACATACACAAAAAAGATTTTGACGTGGAATCCACGTCCCCCGTATCTAATGTGATTATAATTTTGCCAATTTGACGGAGAATCATATCAAAAAGTTATTTTATGTTTTTTTAAATTAATTTTTCCTATCAAGAAGTTATTTCATATTCTATATTTTTTTAACAATTTGTCCATATCACCTTTTTCTGCGACTCTGATTCGTCATTGAAAGGCCAAATAATTTAATGCAAATTTCTCACGTTCATTGTCTTTTTCCCAAGTAAATCAGTCATGATTAGTCTTTAGAAATTCAAATAAAAAATATTGTAATCCTCTACCCAGACTAAAATGTCCTGTTAATTAATGTCGACAGGAAATCATCTAATTTTTTTTATATTAATTAATTAAGCAGTAATCTGAAAATTAAGTATTAAATGTAAAAATGTATGACGAAATTGTAACATAATTTATTTAATAAATATATGTTGTATTAAACATGAGCCGAGAAGGTTTCGTACCCCTGTCCTCTGGTTAACCAGCAAACTCGTTCCTTGTTGATTTTTAAACGTCTGCGGACTCCCGTCGCTGCGGGTCGTGTTGTGCTCGAGCTTTCATCTCCCTGTGTTCAAGCTTTAAGTTCAAAAATGTTTTCGCGCCAAATATTCAGTGACATCGAAACTTAATAAATTAACAATATTTAGTGAAAGTATACATCAACATCATTTCTCTCGGATAAATTAATCGAAAAAATGAATACTTTCCAATATTATTTCGCGCTCGTCGCAATCGCATCGGGTAAGTTATCATTTAATCATTATTGATCATAAACTAATTTGCATTAAAAAGAGCAGTGTGCATCATTAATTTTCAATTTACCATTAAAGTCGAGTCTAGTTTACAACACGCGTGAACAAAATCTGTTTCCAATCCATTTCAAAAACCTTTTATTCTGTCATCAATCATCACTTTTAATGGCTCCGTTCTTGTGCAAAGAGAGAGGGAACGCATAGTCAAAAAAATATACATTCGAATGAGACAGCACGAGCATAAATAAATATACACATCATTATTTATGAAAAAAAATGTGTTTATATGATTCAATAGATTTTATGTATAAAGCTATAATCATAACATTTATGCCATAAATTGCTCGAAAAAAATATCAATAAATAATCCCTCATTAGTGAAAACCCATAAAAAGCTTAAATTAATTTATGAACAAGAGCGTTCACCCTCTTGTGGTAATAGAATTTCAAACATATGCCAACAACCATCGTCTTTATGCATATTGCAATAAGGATCACGGTTCGTTAGATGAATTTCTTGCTACTAATTGAGCCAAAAATATGTTTATGACATATTTGGGACGTGACAAATCTTATTAAGAATAATGTCCTTATGTCAAGATGATGGATCGTTCACAAAATGCTTATAATCATTCCATTTTTTTATTTTTCCGGTATATGTTAAATATACTTTTTTAATTATTTACGAACTGTTTTTGCAAACTTTCTATATTGAGAATAATTGACACGTCACAGCTGCATATTTTAAAGGAAATCTGATAATAGAATGGTCTCAAAATTCAATATTTTTGTTAAATAGAATAAATGTCCTTTTCATATATGCACGGACTTGCATAGACCCCCATAGCTACCACACGTCAAACGCTGTCAAAAACATGTCAAATCATGACAATGTCCTTTCTCTATTCAGCGTGATCTATTGCTCAAGTTAACGTCCAAGTTACCTGTGACAAAAGAATTTTGTGAAAATGCAAAAAAAAATGCCAGGCCATTGTACCTTAATTTGAGGACTCCATACAAATCCCTATTGTGTTGTGAAGGTCTCTAATTCGTCATACGCCACAATGACATTATCGATCGTTTCTCGAATTCTGCGATTTAATATTCCATATTTTTTGCTAGGATTTGTTGATTGCTCAAGGATCAATGCTGAGCATATGGCGCTTGGCGGATTTATAGAAGATTGTCAGAAGACTTTGGAAAATGCTCTGGATGTCGAACGGGCCAGCGTCGTATTGAATTCGCCGGATGCCATCCACGGAAAGTGGGTCTCTGAATCGTAAGTTATTTAATTTATTGTTGTCCTGAATATTCGTCGTAATGAAACCGGAATTAAAAATATAAGATAAATATTTCAGCGATATAAAACGTTTTTATATGGAAGATTAATCTTTTCCCTACATCGACCCCTTTTAAAATAATGATTTTCGATTATAAGAAGAAGAAGAATGATTATTTTAAAAAATAACCATAAAGTGGTTAATTAAATTGATGTTTTCTTATTTTTGTACTATTTTTTATTTAATATATTTAATTTAATTAGCTTTTCCTTATTAGTTCTTACTTGGTTCAGGCAGGATTTAATCACATTAACAATTCATTAAGAAAAACTAGAAATCGAATAAATTCTACAGAACCCGGTGAGATTAGGTTGGTTAATTGAAGTATTTTTTGACATAATTTGGCTTAAAATCTCCTTCAATTCTTCGTTGCGTCGCTTTCAAATAGAAATATATTCCAGGACGGGATAACTAAACTTTATAACGGGCATTAATATTTTTTTTGAATGTTTCAAATGATCAATATAGATTTGAATTTACCACAAAAAACTGCATTAAATATTCAAAGTATTAAAAACATTTAGATTTAATGTGGAAATAAATGAATGATTTTTTAATTCAATAATAAAATTTATCATAGACCCTTTTAAACTTCCATCCACCCCCTAGGATTCCATCTGGAACCCGTTGGTAATCCCCGAGTTTTCTGTAATTATAAAAGCATTAATTAAAATAAATTCAGTTATTTTTTGTTGAAAGCTTTTATTTTCAATTCGAACTCTGGTTACAGTGCGTGTTTAGCTTAAAAGCTTTCTTTTAAACAGAGATTAATTTGCTAGAATTGTGGTAAATAATTTTGTTTAGTGAAAGCTTAAAGCTCAATCGTAAGAAATATTAATTTAAATATTTTTATTGGAATCGACTAAAGTATCGGATTACCAGCGATCCAATTATTACCTTATCAATATTGGCAAAATGCCGTTCATTCATGCTTTATTTCATCTTCGGTAAATAACAAGAAGTCGTAGGGATCCTTATCCGGTGAATACGGAGGCAAAGGCATTACAACGATGCTGTTTTTTGGCAAAAAATGTTCTACTCTGCATTTTTCATTTTTTTACGAATAAAATAAATCGCTGAGGGCATCCAAACACGTTAAACTTTTTAGACAGTCAACAATAGAGTAAGCATCCAATATGACTATCAATGTCAAGTTACGTCAGCGAAAAATAAAAATATCCGCAAAATTAAAAAAAAACGATTATTATTTTTCTCGATTCCAATCATTTAATAATAGAGATTTTAATTTTATTCTAAATATTTTCGGACATAACTTACCGTCGAATATCTCTAATGATGCCTTTATTACATATAGCGTCAATTGATTAATATATTTTTTCACGTTTAAATTATGCAAAATTATATATAGCATATGAAAATGCGCTATAAATATGTGAACAAAATCTCAATTTTAAATTTCCTCTGCATCTTTTTTTATACAATCTCCGCTGGAACGTATCGCCGTGCAAAAAGAGGTTCGAGCGTATATATTTTCATTAAATCATTAAATATTTTTATCAACGTTGACGCATCGAAGACATCTCAACGATGCGCGGAACGCTCCTGGATTCCGTCCGCGTGTGCGCAGTCGCGGTCCAGAGTCCAGAAATGTCAAACAGTATTGTTGAACTTTTATCTATACACGTTTCCGTATAATTTTTCCATTTTTCTCGCGTTGCATCAGCGTTATCCTGAGCCTCTTTGAACGGTCTCGAGCCTCACGGTAACCGGGCCTCTGTTGAAACGCACACTGAAAGCCGATGAATTATTCATGTTCCCTTATGCCAACATCAATAATACTCGACAAAACGATGAAACAAAAAGTGGTCGTCGGATGGTGCGTGCCTTCTCTGTACCTCCTCTACTGATGGATTGTTGGTTCAACTGGCGAAGCTCGAACTTTGATGCGCGCGGAGACTGTTAAACGGCTGATGAATAAAGTACTAGTCGGGCCGGAATCTGACTGGAATCGTTAAATTCACTCGATAAAGGATGCAGAAGAACCAACAGCATGCAGAAATCGAGAGATGCATTGGAATATTTAAATTTATGCGCCCGAGTAATGTTGAAAGCTCGACATCTCAAAGAATGCTATAGTCTCGATCTGTAATACGATTTTCTCAACGACATGAGCATTATAGATTTTTTTTTATTTATTTATCATTTCACATCTTAATTGTAAAATATATCCTCTTAAAACTAGAAACTATAAAGATAACTTATTATATTAAAAACATTCTATTCGATGATTCTCTTATTTTTCCGCATAAGTTAAATAAATCAGGTAAATATTCTGAATTTTAAGGACACATGAAAAGAATTTTACAAATTGGTAAAATTATGCAAAACTATTGTATAATTTTATTGTTTAAATGTGAAATTTTATTCTGAATATAAATTCTCCCATTACATAGATTTTTTTTCCAAGGTTTTCACACGGTTTAGAACATCTTTTAGCATAGGAAAACTCGAAAATCGTTTTTGTTGGTTATCGGCTCTACTCCCATTTTTTTTATTTTTTATGATAGTAAGGTCATTCTCCCGACAAAAATCTGTAACTTCTCTTCTATTTTAGCTAGAATTATAAAATTAGTCATGAATATAGGTGAAGATATATTCTTTCATATCACATAATAAAATTTATAAATATAAATCTAAATAATGCTTAAAAAAATATATATATTAAATAAGAAATTTTACAATTATGCCATTTTATTCTATATAATTTTGTATATTAGATTGCCAGAGTTGTGTATTAATATAAAATATTTTTATAAATAACAAACTCAATGTTTCAGGATATATAACCAAAAAAATTGATAATTATTCTAAAAATATACTACGGTACTACGATTATATTTAAATTGCATTTTTTGATAATGGTAAACTTAGAACTTTAACTTTAACACATTATGTGCCGTTCACGCCTTTTGGCGTGATTTTGTAACCAAGCGTTATGAGCCGTTCACGCCTTTTGGCGTGAGAGCCATACCCCCCCCCCCCCCACTTGGCATTTTTTTTCTGATAACGATGCACAATATAATTCTACTATTTGACCACAGATGGATACACGTGCATGTTAGCTTGGATTATCATTACATGAAACCATGCGACCCCCAGGCTAGATTTGATGTAAAACCTTGCGGCTCATAAAGTGTTAATATTTTATCTATTATTTGGCAGTAGAATTCATGATTCCGCCCACTGAATATGAACCGAACCAAAATAAACCGTTATTTTTTTCGGTTCAGTTTAAAATAACTGTTTTTTTTGCTATATCACAAATTTATTGAATTGTTTCAATAAATAATTATATTTTTATTTACAGTTTTATACTCGTTGACATAAAACAATTTATAATAATTGCCTTGTTAGCGGGGTTGCTTTATGAAATTGGTTTTCATCCGTCGGAGGTGCATTACCGTGTGTACAAGTCGCAATTTAAAAAAATGCACTCGACTGCATCCTTCCTATAGTGTTGCTTCTGAAATTGTGAACGTTTTTATTCGGTTGTGCAAAATTCCTGTCGTCCTTTTGGCAATCCTTTGTCGGAATGTGTTGGCGCGCGATCCTAAGGTCCGGGTCCCATTGTTTTCGACACTGGTCCATTCAATGTCAATCCGGTCCGAAACACATCCAGACGATTTATACGTCGATGCCTGGCTCCGCCTTTGCACTGTTTCGGCTCCGAAAGATTTACTATCGACGGCCGAAAAAGAGACCGACCGAAACCAAAACCAAATTTGCATCTTCGGAGGCCCTTAGCAAAAATTTAAATCGATAAAAAAGGCAAACTGCGATCGTCGCGACGGGAACGGGCGCTCTCCTGTCGCGAGTCGTGACGTATGCAAATCCGCGATTCCAGTTTCCCTTATAAATATTTAACGCATCCACAGGTGCATTATGCATGTATGTAACAATATTCAACCATGTTTTCAATTAACATAGTTTTTTGTTTGTGTGCACAGTCATGATCGACAGTTTATCTCGGATCTGCAAACAATTACTCATACGTGTTGTTCATATTCATAAGTTATTGCCAATCAAACATCCCGCTGTGCAGATCCGTCTGAAACTCTTGCTCGACACGTCCGAATTAATTACAGAAATTTATGGCCATTTTGAATAAACATTTGGTTTACAACACATCCGTTTGTTTCGCTCCGGAGTATTTTTTTTTATCGCTCATATTCTCTACAATATAAGGACGATACTCGAAAACTGGTTATCCACAATGGCTCCATGTTTAGTTATGTTCACATCTAACGAGATTTATTTAGACGGCGAATCAGTATGTGGCCAATAAATATAGTAATTATTGAATAACGCCGTTGTATCGTTTTGCAGCATCGGGAACGTTGGTTGCATGGCACCTCTGTAAAACCAACAAACAAAACCAACTCACGGACTTAGTTTATTTTTGTTAGTAAAACAAAGGTGGTACCCATGCTGCGCGTTTAAGTAGTAAACAACCTTTTAGAAAACGCATTCGATACATTAAAATTAAATCTATTGTTGTTGATCATTTTAAAAGCAGTAATGTGCATATATTTTTAGATTAAAAAAGGTTAAAATTTAAAAAAAAGAATGGAATAGTTATGTTCTTACATATTTCTTAGATAAACATCGCCACACTAATTTATTGAGATACCCTTCCATTTTTTATTAGACATGTCCCTTCAGATTTACCACAAATATTGGGTTGACATTTTTTTTGTCTAGCTCTCATGTTTCAATATAATAAATGTCGTCCTTTTTGTGTTTGCACTAAAGGACAACCTTTAAAAGATCCATATTGGATAACAAGGACTACAAAATAATAACAATTTGTCATCTCTTTTCTATTTTATATTATTTTTATTAATTTGAATTACAATCATCTCTAAATTAATTACAAGATTTTAGCATATCACATTATTCAGGCTTTTTCTTTAAATCTAAGGTTATACTCCTTTTTAGGCGTCTCTTCTGATGTGATGCTAATTTAAGGGGACGATTTTTTAGTCTTCGGCTATGTTTATTTATGTGGGACTCGATTTGTTCTTTCACAGAGGGGACTTCTGATTATTTCGTTAACCTTGAAAATGGGGTCTCATAAATAAATGGAAAATATATAGTTTTTTCTTTACTAATATTAAAAAAATACATACGAAAAATGTTTGTACTTTATTATGTAACTTACAAATATAAAAAAAAATAATAGTCGTTGCCCTCAATCTTAATAGAATACAATAAACAGTTCTATTCATATTTTTTATTACCCAAATCTTCTCTAAGAACTTAGTAAAGTAATTGGTGTATGTGTAGCCTAAATTATTTTTTTTTTTAAAAAATATTTACTAAGTAAGTCTTCCAGATCGATAAAAATGAATTTTCATATTTTCCAATTCCCAGCAATATTAATTTTTATTAGCCAGCGGCTCGATAGCAACCGGGTCATCCGAAAGGGGTATCTCAGATACCCCCCAAGCATTTCAAGTCAAGATATTGATGGATTCTTTATCAACATCTTGACATTTAATAAAAAAATGGATTATTCTAAGAATAAAAACAATTATTCATATCAATTGGATTTTGTAACTAATTAATATGATGCCTAAATAACGTATGACGTGTCAATCGCACGTTTCACTTGCACTCGGCACATCGTACCGGATGCGAGCGAGAAATAACGTCACGAGCGTGGTAACAGCATTTTTCTTTCGCAATTGCAGTCAATAAATGACAATTTAGAACTTTTTGAGTCAAATATAAAAAGTTTTTAAAATAATCTTTACTATCAGTGGTTCTCAAACGTTACTAACAGAGCGTTAATTCAATTATATTATAAAGAAAGCACGATTCTATGTCTTTTTCTATTGAGTAATTATTCGTGATACGATTCTGACTCGAACTTTCTTCTTATTTTTTGGGCTTTTCGTAAGATTTATGCCTCCCGATTATATATGCAATTTATATTATCTGAATTTTATGGCTTTTATACAACCATAGATGATTATTATTTATGTGATACGTACACATGTTTAATTGCCTTTTTTTATATCAGTAATATATTTAGCAGATGATGAATGCCACATGGCCCCTACGCATCCGTTCACTGGAGCAATCTCGACCACAGGTTGACGATCGCTGCTCCATGCCTCGTTGGAATAATTGACAAGTGGCTGACATTGTTTGGAACACGTTTCACGTTATTTGAATGCCTCCCAGTGATTGAACAAGATGTTTATTTACCGGACCGTGCATTCCGCGTGATTGGAACGGCTCGGGCTATCTAATTTTATTACCACTGCCCCAGCACAACAATCGTTTATCGATATTTTCAACGGATATTTTTGCAAAATGTCTTATGTATCAAAAATGCCCGACTTGAGAAGATTCTATTTGTTAATGGCGTTTCGGTGTTCTCGATGGGTGGTCGCTTGGTTGCTCGGATCCTTTTTATGCAAACATTGAATTGGCGAAAATGTTTGGCTACATTCCGCTTGTGCAATATGTCAAATTCTAGGGATTTTTTCAGTTTGATCGTATTAAAACGTTAGCTCGGAGAGCGTCCACAATCAATTTCACGCATTATCATCGCAGAGACCCATAAATCTCGGACGATCATAATAGGATTTCAGTTTGTTTAGGGATTATAAATAACCAGAAGGGAGCTTGCCCACCATTGTACCCCCATTAAAAAGGCAGGACTGGCGAGAAATGTCTTCTTGTTCCTCAACACCTGTGTGTAGTATGTGCGAGGTATTGTGCGCAGGTACGCGCCGATACCGAAACGCATGCGTTTTGTTATTTTTGTTTTTGGTAATTCTATCCGCGGATTGGATATACCTGGCCTTCGCGACGGGGGTCTTCAAATTGAATTTTCAAAATGTGCAGACGATTGATCGTCCCAGCATGCGGTCGTCAAACATTCCTTGTATGCCTCGTATTTGTTTATCTTTCCTGCTTTTTTCTTCGTATACCTGCATCACCTATGTGGAGAACACACGAAAGTCAATACGATTCGTCCCGTCTATTTGTTCAAGATATTCCCGGAACGATATCCCAAAATTCAACACAAAAAATTGTCAGCTTTGATTTAACATTTTTTCCAATATTTAAATAAGTATGCATTGCTGTTGAATTTGTTTACAAAGCAATTACAGCAATGCGATGATAAACACGTCACGTTCTCGAGACGATGACATGTCTTGAGACACCTTTTGAATTGTTAAAAAAATAGATTACAAAGAATAAACGCCTCTCGTCCATTCACAATAAAATTTGATTTGCTGGCAACAAATTAGGGAGACCATGGGATTATGTGAGTTCCGAGGCAATAAATTACGTAAAGTTATTTTTACAGCAGTGCTTGAGGATCCTGGTTATCTTTTACTGCCATATGTGGGATTGAATTTATTGCGCTGTAAATTTTCATAGCGTTAGAATCTGAAACCATTCTGTCTCGAGATGTTAACTGCTATATATATATATAGCATCAAAATCGAGATGGTAAATCATGGTTTTATCCGCCGTCAAATAAAATCAAAATATAATGCTATCGATATAGTTTATATTCTGCATTAAAATAACATTTGAAAATAATTCAATCACTACTACTTAATAACATTACATTGCTTATTTGAGATATTTGCATATTGCTTATTTTTTTGCTATTTATTGCAAATTTTGATTAAAAAATAATCGGATTTTTTATTTCTTTTCTTTAATGAAAAACGTAGAAAGAATTATTGTCAAAAAGCAGCACTGTTATTATGTCACAGCCTCCGTATTTGCTAAACTCTTCGTCTTCTTCTTATTCTACAAGATGAAAACACGACGTTAATCCATCGTAAAATCTATAAATAAAAATACATGGTTAGATTTTTGCGGACTGTATAATTTTTAAAGCGGTTTTTTATTAGAAAAAAATAAAAACACCGCTGTAATGATACCTCAGTTTCCATATTCGTCGAACACAGATCCCTGCAATTTTTTTGCGAAGATAAAAAAAAAACGTGAAAGAACGACGTTTTGTCTACATTAAGGAGAAAAAGTCGCTAAAAGAGCTAAACGCAAATCAGAAAATTGCTTTTTTAACCCATCCGTCACGTTGGCTCGAAAACAACAGCGTCGTCTGAAGGGGGTCTCTCATAGACCCCAAACACTTCAAGTTAAAAATGGCAATTTTTAATTATAAAATAAATTATTCCAAGAATAAAAATAGTTATTTATGAAATGCTTTATTAATTTGGACCATATTTCGACGCCCATTCGGCGATGTCTTCCCGCAGACTGCGCAGACTCTTCTCGCAGCACGTGTCAGTCGCACGTTTCACTCGTACTTGGAACAACGTACCGGATGCGAGCGAGAAAAAACATCGCGTAGGATCAGAAGCGAATATCGTTGTTTTTATATTTTTTTCGCAATTGCAGCCAATGAAGGACAATGATTATTTACAATATTTATTCATTAGACTTATTTAGACAAATACAAAAAGTTTGTGACATGTAGGATTTATATCAAAAGAGTTATTCGAGAAAAATCGACACGGCTAGTTTAATTAAACCATAGATCTTGTATTACATCGATCTAATGATGTAAAACATTGCATTTTGTATTCAAACTTTTGAAGAACTCTAGAACAGTAAGTAGATAAGCTGCTTCTTTTTTAATGCAGAGCTTGGAAGTTTGATTTGAGTTTTGAGTCTTGGAAAAAACCATAGACGTTACGAAACTCATCTTAGTTGCAATTGTGCTGCTTTCGTTCTTTAACCCACCGTCTTCTTTTAGTCATATCTATGTTTCTCTCATTATTTTCTCATTTCTCAATTTATTACAAGAGATATCCATTTTGAAAATGAATAATAAGCAAGTATAGGGTTTAATCTGATATTTAATAAAAAAAAACTTGGTTCAAGTTGTTTGCTAATAAAATCTTTTGGATCAATATGTATGGACCACGGAGTGGTAAAGGTTAAATTTTCGACCATAGCATCTTTTATCGTTGATTGTTGATCTCAGTCAGACGTACTCATCGATCACTTATAATTTCTTTATTATATTAACTTTCTGGTAAACGTTGTAAAGCTCGATAATCATCAGCTCTGTTTATTTTTAGTCAGACATTTCATCTCTCTTGCTCTATTCAATCCAGCCACTTCTATAAGACAATAAAAAATATTGATTTTATGAAAATATCAATAAAAACATTAGGCAGATGTCAAGATTGAATCCATAGATATCGATTTTTCAAAATAGGTCCAGGTAAAAATATTGTTATCATCGTATCACGCGTCGGAATTGTAAATTCGGGGCGTTACGACATCGTTAGTGCTTCGGTTAACACCTCGGCCGTATTTCAGTTTCTCTAATAATTGTTATTGCCGTCCGTTTCCACTTGTCGTTAACACATTGACGCCCATTCTGCTCCTTCCTGTTTGACCCGACAGCTTGTTTACACGGGCCGTGGAATTAAAATTCTGTTCGGAATCGAGCAACCACTTTGCGTGGCACTCGAGATGGTTGGCTCTCGACGGCCACGCTGTCATGTCACGTTTATAAACAAGCCAAGAAATTACCATAAAGCACACTCACCGCGCTTAGAGAGGAACGCTCGGGCAAAGGCCAAGGTCTCGGCAGCCGGAAAATAACATTCAGATCTGAAAAAAGTCCCAAGGGATGACTCGGAACCGTCGCTGTTTGCTCGCTTATTTATTTTTCGTATCTCTCATCTCTCGCTTATTTACTTTACACTCCTCCTCTGACGTGTCTTCCATAATCCATTCAAACCAAATACGTTATGACATGACATTTTTTTAATGTTGCGATCAGTGGTACAGAACAAGTTCAGCAAGTCATTATACCAATACAGATTCTATCCTCAATGCAGCGGATCGTTTTGTGAGCGCAGCGAGTTGTTCTTGTCATAACAGATACAATCTCTTGGTAGGCGTACTGAGAAATTATTTTGTATGCGTTTGCGACCCCTGCAGCGGCCATCGCTGGTCCTAAATCACTTGTCACCTTTTTTTTGTTTTGACAAGGGACATACTTTATTTTTCCTCCCTCCAACATGCATGCATGTTATTTTTTTATGTTCTTCCTTGTGTACATATACGGCAGATGGCCCCTGAGTGCGTCCATGAAATGTTACCAACGTTTCCAGCTATGATTTATCAACAATCTAACATCTACATGGGACAGGGTCCCGCGGTGATTTAACTTACGAACAAATACCATAATCTCGATATTTTAATCAATTAAAACCAAAATATTTTTCTTACACAAAAAAAATGTTGCCTTTTTTTCACCCCGAGCAAAAAAGCTCATAAAACTTAATGACGAAGATCATCCCTTCAAAATATGAATTATTGCCGTTTAGGGGAGTGTGCCAATGAGTTTTGCCCTTTGATTAAAAAATATATAATGCTAGTATATATTCATTATTCACGACAAAGCGGCAACCCCATGCCGAGCGCCATTGTTGATTTATTTAACAGCGGATTGTTGCCAGTGGCAGGATGTCTGCAACAATGGATCAGTTCCTGGACTGCAAACCTCAGGCACTGTTTTCTTGAAATATATATATAAAAAAAATCCATATACTAAATCAACTCGATGAATTATGGTACTCGGAATCGTTGGAGCCATAAACCGCACTATGGCGGCGTATTCTATTACAATTAAGATTTATACGTTAAATATATATTATCGATAGGGTCATCAAAAAACTATATGATTATTTATTATTTATTTCTATCATAATATTGAACCACACACTTGATATCTCTCCCTTTGTAGATTGTATTATATTAATATTTATTTAATAATGGCATTGACTTTTATGACGCCCGTAGATTTTAATCAATTTTAATATGCACAGTTTAAAATCAATAATTTTATTAATTATCATAAAAATAATCTTTTAAAAAAATATGTTAATATTTGATTATTATAATTCTATTATTTTTAATTCTTTCGTAAAATAATCCAAGGATACCAACCGTTATATTTCGAGTCGGTTTCTGTTTTTGTTCAGGAAAAATAGCTGTTTTTTTCAGTTTTCAGTTCAGCTCCGAGTGATATTGTAGTTAAAATTGTTTAATTGAGTTTCGTTCCGACATAAAAAAATATTTCAAAGCCCTGAAATAATCTTGAAAAAATAACAGATCGTTCTATTTATTATTAATTAAAATTATATAAATGTCTTTATCTTTTTAGACACCGAATGCACGCATAAATGCGTCAGCGGCTCTTAACGATGATACATTTATAACTGACGCATTTCTAAGTCATCGGTCTCTAATGTGTCGAAACCAAATTTACAACAATCCTCTTATAACGCCATTTGTTAACACATAAGTGTTGTATTTTTTTAGTACAGCGATTTACAGGAAGCGTTATAGGAGGGCTAGATCTACATATTTTCAGAATATGTTTAACCCTTTAATCGCCAAGCCAATTATGTGGATTTTTACCGTACGCCGTATAAACTTCAAATAAAATTAAACGGCTAAACATATCGACATTCTAACACTCACATTGCCTTCAAAATATGTCTCTGCATTCATTTTCATTTAAAAATATTATATTTATTCATAAATAAATTCGTGTTAGCGTTTGCCATTGAGCTGGTGGTTAGACCGATTTCGCGTGCCTGCACGCCGTGGCGTCTGAACGGTTAAAATATAATGGACATTTCTTCTACAACTTTTCGATATGTCTATTGAAAAAAAAAATAGATTGAATGTCTGACTATTAAGTCTGACGAATAACTTGGAGGACAACCTCAACATCTTTGCTGAAACTTGGGAGGTGGATGGAAGAAACCAAGAACCGGCGGAGATGACGTAGTGTCCTTCGGGTGGTAAAGATATGCGTTCTTTTAGGAATCCATTCTGGTATTGAGAAATATGAAAGATGTTGCAGAAACACTCAGTTTATGTTATAATTTATTTTTCATGACTATGAAGAAGAACGTATGATTCTTCACTCATCTTCTGGAATAGTTCATACGTCATCTAAAGCCTATTATTATCATATGTAATGTTTCAATGCGCAGCGAAGTCAACTATACTGTGAACCATGGGGATGTTAGATCCGCAATAATTCTTCAATCGTCGTTATTTAATTTTTGAGGATTATCCGGATTTAAATACATACCTCATATTTATATTACCCGATTAAAATATGTGTAGCCAAATACTTCTTTATCTTAAACTGCGATATACGAGGTTTGGTGAAAAATACTAATTATTTATTTATCAATAATGATGTCAGAGCTTTTTTTTAACAATGAAAGTACTTCTGGAATACAATTTCCGCTAATTTCGCGCGAATTTTTACCAATGTTTTCGTAAAAATCGGGATATTATACGATATTCAATTTTATGAGTCACCTACCCGCGCGTGAGATTAGTTAATCTTTTGACTGCTAGATGGTTTATTTTAATAGTATATTTGCTTTGTATTTATCACGCGTAAACGCGTGAACGGACTGAACCCCGGAGTTCGCTAGCCCGCGGAAATGCGTGCACGGACTGTAATGTGTTAACGATTCTGTTTTTATGTTCTTTGAGGATTGTTCTGATTTAAGTGAACATTTAGCAATATTTATATACAAAAAATAATGTCACTTTATCTGAGTATTGATACTTTAATAATATTCAAATATATAGTACGTTGAGTGCATATCGGATTATTCAAATTGCGGTTCACGATTGTTACGCACGAACACTGGTTAATCCATCAGCATCAGCTCTGCATACTCCGTTTTTTTCTCGTTATTATTATTTAAACAGAATCAATTTTCTATAATTTATGTACATAGCCTTTTTTCCATTTCTCAAAATGAAGACAGCCTCATGTTTACGTATGTTTACTTTGTAACAATGGGTTATGATCGAGAATGATTATACACCAGACGCTCGTTGGGGCTCCGGACCAAACCAGTTTACCAGATCCGTTGCCAATACAAAAATCATTCAGCCGTACCCCAATCAATCCATTAATCTATCATGGCTGTTGACTTGGGGCAGTCGATAAATATGATACCCGTGTAACCAAAAACCAATATAAACAATATTGTGGTGACACCAGTCTCTGATCTTATCCAATAAATACACACGATTTATTTATTACTATATATTATTTTGATCGTAAATCCAATAATAAAATGTAAATTTTATTTTGTTCACAGGTGTGAGGTGAGACCAGGTTCTGAATTCTTGCTGAGATCATATACGTTCCATAAGAACTCATCGTTCAAATTGATCCAGTACTATTATAAAGATGAATTTTGTACGAATCCAGCGTATACGATAATCGCACGAGGTCAACTGCGAGTGAGAAATCTTTATTCGTTGGCGACAGTCTCAATTGTGCCCCATGCACCAGACGTCGCGTTACATTTGACGGCTAAAGTCAATTCAACATGTCCCGGTAACGTATATTAATATTAACTATCGGATATAAATATTGTATCGTGTGATTCTAACGTTATATCGTATTTCAGGTCTCGTGAGAAAGCGATGGAGGGCTTCTAAGGAATATGTGCTGCTCAATCTATCGGAAGACCACATACGAGGCCACCGACCGCATATGAGCCACGATGAGACGTATAAGATGCATTCCGGCGGATATAAGCATTATTTTCCAGAGAAATTCAATTGTTTGCACTCGTTGAGCCTCGTATTTCACGAGTTGCATCATTACGAGATGCAAATAAGACCGCACATGGACGATATGCTCGGAAAGACGTATTACCGACAAGAATTGCTATTAGGTGACGTACATACAAAGCTAGAATCGAGAGCGGCGTACAAACCGACGGCGTTTCAAGTCCCGTTATTGCGAGTCGATATGTCCGTAGAACAATTATTATCCTCGGACAAGATATCGGTGATCAATAAAGATTTTCCGTTGATCGACATGAAAAAGAAGAACGTGCCGAAGGTTGTATTCGAAAAGAGTTACATAGGTCACTTCGACGTCGGCACAATCGACGATCTCGAATCGATATTCTCGACTAAATCCGAAGAGAACATCGAATCGGATAATACAAACGAAGAGTTATATAAATATTGCCATAATTGTCCCATAATTGCTAACGCCAATGAAAAATCACCGCCGCATCTGAAACCTAAATCTAGACTGCCGCTTTATCTCAAAGGCGAATGGATATCGACACGCTGTGAACAACGTCCGATGAATCTATTCCTCACGAGACACTTCAAATTCTATCCCAACGAAAACGCGTGGATCGTTGAATATAAATTTTATTATAACTCGGTATGTTCCAGACATAGTTTCTCGGTGACGGCAGCCGGACATTATAAGATTGGTGCGATCAAGAATCGCGGTGGGAGCGGAACCGAAGTCGATTTCCATCTTGAAAAAGCATCGCTCACCGTTTTCGATCAAAATATGATGGATAATTTAGAGCAAGATCCGCAATGCGGGCTGGGACCGTGGATTTTGGGCGAGCCTCGTGATATGTCGGGCACGCACGGTTGTCCAACGCTCGGCTTGGCGGTTCCGAACGTCGAATACGAATTGTTGAAAATGGATCTTAATAATCAGGGATCTTTACTCTTATACATGGGACAAGCAGAGACGAATAATAGAAAGCGTGGAGTGAAAGACAGACCGACTTCGTATCAACAACCGTTGATACAATGCCGTGGTTTGCCGTTGCATTCTGAAAATTTCCAAGGGATAATGGGTAGTCAATTATACGGAGATTATTATGGTTATTCTGATTCGGGAAGCACAACCCGTATATTCAATTTTATTTTATTATCAAATTTAATACTCTTAGCGATGATCTCGTAGCGTTTCACAAATTAAACATAACAATTGTTACTATTTGATCTCAAATTATAAAAAATGGCACTTTACACATTAAACGGGTTACCAGAAATTTATTATTGCGGATAATCATACTTATATTAATGATGATATTCGCATCTGTGATATTAGGAAATAGTTTCTTATAAATTCTATTTTTTGCAAAATGTATAGATATTAGTGAATAGTTTTATTAGAATTAACGATAATATATTGACTGTAGGAGAAAAAATGTTACGTAATAATGAGAGATATATGTATAAATGTGAATCATGTGCCTCAAAATATTATATATATTTTTATTTAAATAACATATTTTTGTAAATTCAGGTTTTTGCATGTATGGTGTAATCGTCATGTATATATTTTTTCATTACTTTAGAATCATCGCTTTAAAATTTTATGAAAGCTCTGAATAATTAATATTTTTTGTATATTGTACATATATTGTAATTGTGAATTAAAACAATAAATTATATTTTAAAAATACATGCATAGTTTTATTTATTGACAATATATTATGTAACATTTAAGTTTCTCGGCCGTTTTCCCCATATTTCCAAGATTGTTTTGTTCTCTATATAAAAATTGATACTCAATCTTGTTTTGTCCATCGAGTTGAATCTGAAACAAAAAAAAAACATTATTAAACCATTTCTTTAAGCAAATTTAAACACATTGTGCCAATAAAGCCTCTTTTTCTGGAACACAGTTCAAGAAATATTTATAGGAATTACTACAACCAAATATAAACATCGGCGATAGCAGTTGGGCACAATCATGGTTTCGTAGATTCTACGGTTCTAGATGGCTATGTATGTGCTACCGGAGGTGCCTGTAGCACCCGATCAGACCCTAAATTAAATACGAATTGACCCTAACCTCGTCTGATTATTATTGTTACAATCCACGCGTGCAGCTTGGCTACCGGGCTTATGGCTGACCACCTGACCCGTATTAAAAGAGCCAAGATAACCTGGAGAACGTCCGTCACAGTCATGGCATCATGGTTGAGACAGAGGTGTCCTCCAGGTGGCAAAGACCTGCCTCAGGGTTAACAGACCATTTAAATAATAAATAAATAATTAAATGAATATCAAAGATATTTAGGAATTATCGGTAGAAGATGTGATGTAGAAAATTAAGTTGAAATATTATATGATCTTACGATAAATAAATCGAATGATAGCACGATGAGCTTATCTAGACGTCTTTTATTTCACTACAATGGCTATATAGTAAAGAATCCCTTTGGGATTTGTAGTGAGTTTATCTTCTTTCTAGATATTAAATTCCTTTTAGTTGAATCATCATCATCATTATCATTTGCCAGCCACGAGACACTCACTCGCTGAGTGTATGGGCTATACCAGACTCTCGAATAGTAGTGGAGGCTTAAGGAACTTAAGTTTACGGTTTTACTTTCCAGGGAATACTGGTTCTATGTTGAGAAATTCGTCCACATACGAAATATTATACTTTAAATATCATAGACATAGCTCTACAAATCGAGTTTTAAGAAAGAAAAATATTTACAGAGAGCATCATAATTACATACATAAAATGTAAAGCCATCGAAGGAAAGTAAAAAAGGGAGTTTCATTTAATAATAGTTAGTAATAATTAGTAACGAAGACTGAGAAAGCTTTATGGTATAATGATAATTAGTAATAACCAGTGGCGCATCATTTATATACACTGTGGAAGTATAGCACCCCCAAACAAATTGAGAAAAAATATATTTTTATATATTCATATTATTTAGTAATTTTACCCTACGTTATTTCTTTATATTTTGAATAAAATATGATTTTTTTTAAATTTTAATCTTTTGCAGCACCCCCAAATATTTTACCCAAGTGCCGCCACTGATAATATTTTACCGCCACCTTTGAGATGAATTTTTAAATATTATAATTATACTTAAATTTTTTTAAAAAATTAAATTTAATAGATAAAATTTCCATATTTATTCATAAATTATTCCTAAAATAAATGATAAAACCTGTGTATTTAATAAGATATGATTTAATTTTACAAAAACAATTTGAAAGAGACATCTGTAAACAGTTAATCAAACTTTTATGGTTTGAATCTATGAAAATACATTTGGTGAGTATCGTATAGTTTGGTCAGTATTTGATGACATTTTCTTACATGTTAAATAAGAGATGTCGCTAGTTATTTTCTATAATAAATTATTTATCGATAGTTATTATCTAAGACATTAATATGTACTGTATTTATATTTTTTGCATGAATTTGTATTTATTTTTATGAATACGTATTTCATGACGTGTGAATTGTTTAAATGATTCCTTCTAAGAATCGGTCGTAAATAATTATCATAATCGCAATAGAATCATAATTTTTTCATCCTTAATGGAACAATTTTCTTTTAATAACCGTAATCGATGAATAGTAAAAGTGCAGCACGCGTGCACACATGCACAGATACACGTGTTCGCATTATAAATGGTCGACCTGGGTTGAATGCACTATCGAGCGAAATTCTCAGCTAGTTCCTTGCCGTTTCAGAATCACAATGTTGTAACTTTTTTCTAACGCCGTCCAAACCGAGCAAACTCGAACCCCGCCGCGGCCATTGTTTCGCCTCGCAAACTGTTCGCCAAATATTGAATGGTGTTGCGCAACGTCGGCTCTGTCCTTCCAGAGATGGGCTTCCTCTCGGATGGATGACGCCTAGACCGAGTGCATCAAACTTGTTTATAGAATCGTGTCTTGGCCGAATAGGCATCCGAAATGTTGCCGGCAGAGGTGAACGCTCTCCGACGACCCGGAAAACCAAAAGTGGAGTACAAGCCGCCGCCGAAGAGAGTGCGAGGGCAATGGACACTGAAAACGAAACCGGCGTAGCACTCTCGGCTACGGCGTAGAGCCGGTCTGACCTAGCTAAGAGGGCCGGCGGGTAAGGGTCAGGGCTCCGCGGTCAGCACTGACCCTTTCTTTGTCCGCCTACGCTCTGCGACAATGGCCGAGTACTCGAGCCTTGTACTCCGGCGTGTGCACGTACCCGGCCAGATGGATTATCCATTCCATTCGCCTGTTATTGCTTTGACACGACCTTTAACTGAAACAGTTACTTGCGAGCGAGCGATAAGTGTACAGAGCGCGATACCGTTATTAGACGAAATTCGCGTTTACATGTGAAAATCATTAAGAGGTTAGCGCGCCAAGAAAACGGCAAAGGTCACACCTCGGTGGCGAAGTTTGCCAGTTAAAAATAACCAGACTGCTGGATGTGCATTTTTAATGGGCGTGCGATATCTAAATTTATATTAAAATCCATACAATACTTGGCTAAGAGGAATGACCGACGCCATCAGATACATACGTTTTTTCATTTTTTTATAGGAAGAAGTCGCAGAAGCCCATGTCTGATGAATGCGGGGGTTGAGGCATCATAACAGCGTTGTTTTTGGCTAAAAGAACATTTTCCCAAAATATCGCTGAGCACATCAAAATGCGTCAACTTTATAATAAAGTAGATACTGATAATAATTGCAGACGAAGGGGCTTATAGTAGAATGTGGCAATGGTTCTTCTTCTTCAAGTGCCATTTTAGAACTTGGCGATTTTTGACGAGCTGGAACAATTTCAAATTCTGAGGCCCCCCACGGGGCACATTCCGGGATGGATTCCGGGGCCTCGTGGCTCCGTGGTAATAAATGGAAGCTTTTATAGAATTCATTCTATATATAAACGTTCGTCCTCATATTTGAAATAATAAGCTTTGCAACTTTAATAATTTAGCAAAAAATCTAGAGATTTGTAAACATTCTGTCTCAGTGAAGAAAATTCTAGTACAGGATTTAAAATTACTAAACAACATCGTTTTCTGTTTTAAAGCAGGCATTTAAGACGTACCATATGATTAAAAACATGAAATAATATAGTCATTTTCGAATTTGAGGCCCCCGAAATTTTTATGGCTTGGGGCCCCAACTTGACTTGATCCGCTACTGATCACAACTGCTTTTTTCTTCTCATCCAGCGTATGTCTTCCACTTTTCCCCACATGATGGTATTGCAGAAGGTGATACTTTATTCCACGAATGATTCGCTTTAAGTACTCAATTTTACAGTTTTTATGGAACTGCAGAACTTCAGACAGTTGTATTCATTTGGTAGTGATATATTAGCTTACATAATATTTAAACCCAAACATTTTACAGATCTGAACAACGAAAATTCCTAAGATTTATTTGCTTATTTTAAATTATATGACAATTGAAACTGAATGTTTTATCGAATAATCAACAAAATGCAACAATAACCCAAAGAATTGAATCGAAGAGATCCTTCACTACATGTCTATCGCAGTTCATCCTACATTTCAATAATCGATGCCGTTTTAGTATGTGGTATACCTTTGAATTGCGGTATACCGATATTTACATTTGTTCTAAACTAGTATTTCAGTAATGCCAATAAGAAATCAATTTATTTGGTCTTTTTTATTGTTTTCTAATAAATGTAATTCAGATTAGATTGGTACAAATCAATTGAAACAGCTTTTATTTACATCATAATGAGAAATCTGACATCCAACCATTTATTTTGCCACGATTTTATTCTTACAACCCAATGCAATTTCTAAAGATATTACTCTAAATTTATTAAAATCAATATAAAATGAGAAATATGCTTATTTTTTAGACAAAAGTACGTGCAGGTGCAACCGTGCACGTACTTTTGATAAAACAAATGAATAGATAATTTATACCACACACGATGTAACGGTAGACCGCACACTAAAGCGGCACCCAATAATCAATCTTTGTAAATATTATTATAAATTAACTAATCTAAACTCCTAAACTATTGCTCTTGGCAATTCCAATAACAGTACCTCTTAACAAATATTATTATCTATTGATTTACGTGTAAAAATATAAAAATCAAGAAAATATATTTCTCGCAACTTTCCCCGCCCAGATATTAAATATACTTCAGTAAATGCTGAATATCTATTTGTAATAAATCATTTATACCGCAATCTCGTACATTTAATTATACTTAAAATGTTTACGACTCTTAAAATCATTAGCTAATAAGATATTATTGTATATAAGTGTAGATTTTATGCAATTTTGTCTTTCGCTTTAATCATTTTGTCGGGTTTTAATATGAACTTCTTGCAATGTAATTAAATACAATACATAGTATGGTTTATTATATATTATTAATTAATTTTCATCAATCGTAAATCACTTTATGTTAAAATAATAAAATTAAACATCTTTTTTCATTAGCTTATCCTAACGGTACAACTATTTATGGAAAAATATATTGTTTTTTTTTTTTAAAAAAAGAGCCATGAGGCCCCTTAATTCCGAGGGACCCTGTATAACGGGGCCCCACTGCTTTGCATCATTTGGCATTAATTAACGCGCCTATTGGGGCCTAATAAATTCAGGGGGCCTCAAAGTTCAGCTCTCAAAAGTTTTTTTTTGTTATTTACCATAAAAAATAAATAATTTAGCAGTATTCCCTAAATTATATTGATAAATGAATTACTCCAGGTATGACATATTTTTGGGTGGCTATCTTAACGGTCATATTTCGAATCAGACTGATCATTATAGAGTCTGGGGATAGTAAAATATTTAGAGGTTGGGAGGAGGCGAGGGGCCTCAAAACTGAATAATGCTGAATGCTAAATCCGCCACTGGATGAACCTGATGCTGTAATAGCAATCAATGAGGTATAATCTTAAATCTCCAAGTCCAATAATCTGCAACCGATCTCTTATTTTCGTAATAAGATTGGCAACCGTGCTAAAACCCTTTTTCAACAAAGTATGAACATGGAAAAGCTATCAAAAATTTTCTCGCGATAGTCTATAATGCAGGATAAGCAACAGGAATATTTTTCCGAACCCAGAACTGCTGATAACCTTTGATTAAGTTCTCCGTTTGTTCGTAATTCAGCCTAAATCACTTTGAATCACTCGTCTAATAGATAAAAACAAAAAAAATATGCCAATAGATGTAGTAAATAAAATAATAATTCTAATCTTAATCGTCATCATAAATTATTTCATCTGAAAATTAACATAGATGATATAATCTCGAGTTGTATATGACTTAGATGCGTGGTTGTATTGTTTTTATTAAACAAAGCTCTTTGTAGTTAATGATTTTTTTTATTATTAATGAATTACAAAACAGATATTATCGCGGTTCACGTTTATTTTTGCAATGTTCACTTATTATTCAGTGCTCCAGCATCATCCCACGTATTTCGCGTGCGGTCTCCTCGACAATAGCACGACGATGAAAAAAATCAGTATTTCGCAACGCTTTGTATAAATGATTAATTAGAAGATGTCATCGTCCACCTACTGGCGATGAGCGACGTCTCTATCCGAAGGTTGAGGCGATGAAACCAAAACTGATCCAAGTTCACCGGAGTTCGATGACTCGGGGCCGAGACCAAATGTATGCAACATTTAAAATTGCCAAGTGAAATGAAGAGAAAAAAAGCAGCGGCAACGGCAGCAGCCGAATCACTTGCCATTACCGAATACAGTTACCGGAGCGGCTCCTTCCCGATCCCTGCCAAGGATCGCGCCATGATTAATTACGCACTTATCCGGAAAATGTGTATAAATTATTCCGTAATTACGCCATCATGAGAACATCTGATACAATGTTTTCTCACTAAAATATTAAGAAACTATTCGGCGTGTAGCCGATAAGTGTTAATGCCAAGTGAATACAATGTGGCTATTGACCTCCGATTCTAAATGGATCAGTACACTCTGCGCCATTGCGTTGTATTCGGCTATACGACAATCGAAAATTAAAGAAATAGATGTTTTTCGATTTTCATATTTACTCTTAATGACTTCTGTTTTTGTTTTCTTTCAAATTGTAATGTATCAAAGCGATATGAATACAATGTAACCGGAACATTGGTCACTGTACGGTTTATTTCGTTTTCGTTACGACATTTCTCTTATAGATACCGTTAATGGAAATTGTATACGATCTACCAGCGCTTCTCAAATTATATCATGTCATAAAAACATTTTTGATACTCTTTTTGAGGGTACTTTCCAAAAACTACTATGGAAAAATGATAAAATGCATATATACAGTGGCGGATTTAGCACTTGAAAGGCCCCAGGTGCAATTAAATTTTGAGGGCCCTGTATCTAAATATTTTTTACAACCTTTTTTATAAATCTGCAATGTTTTGGATATATAATTAATTTCACATCTTTTTAATTTTTATTGATTTCTCTCTTCTTTTTTTATTAACTTCTAGGAAAACGCTGGGGACTGAGGCCCCCGACGCCCTGATCATGATCTGCGGAATAGTCAGTGCATATAGTTCGAAATATGACCGTTAGGGTAGCCACTTGAAAAGCACACCATATCTGACGATATTCATTTGTCAATACAATTTAGGGAATATTATATATTATTTTTGTTATGAATGAGCTGGATTTTGAGGCCCCATTGAAATAATGAGGCCCCAGGTTAGAGGAAAATCCGCGAGTGCACGTATAAAAATGATTTTTATTTTATACATATTAATATTATCAAGTTTTATTGATTTTAATTTAAATTAAACTATTTTTATATGACAATTATAACATTTTTTTATGTTTTTGTTCGAACCAGCCTACAATAATACAGCTAAACCCCACTAACACTACAATCGGGACCGTGTTATTTGAAGTCGTGTAATTGGAGGAGTGAAGCCGTCCGGCTGTGTGCGTATAGCCTGGCACGTATTAAATACACAGACGCTAGCCATCGTTTGACTGTATGTGAATGCGACCGCGCAATTGGGGGATTTGCGGGGAATATTTCAACTCAGCGCGTAATTCGGGGTAGTGTAATTGGGGGTTCCATTGTAGTTACTAATTCTTTTGATTTTTTTTATATTGTATCAAACAAAAGATCTGTGTAAAAATAATAAACCGTGTTATTATAATATCAATACTATACAAAAAGAAAATAGGACAAATAACCGATTGATTTTTTGGATTTTTCAATCTTGGATTTTTTAAAATATACAGGCGGCCTTCGAATTTTGCACCGTTTTGACCTGGGCTAACTGAGTTTTAACGTTTATTTTATATCCCTCTACTTTCAAACATTCCACTTTCGAACACATTTTCAGGAACCAATTGTGTGCGAAATTCGATATTTATTTAAATTTAAATTTCATAATGCATGGCTTCACACTGCACGACATTTTCTATAAAAAAAATATACCGTGTTATACGAGGGCTGAATGCGATAGTGAAACAAAATATTATAATAAGTTAAAATAAATATTATGTATTAATATAAACTTCATAAAATACTTTTTTTTAATAAATATGTGTATCTACAACAGTGATACCCAAACTTTATATTACGGCGACTTTTTAATTCTGAAAATAATTAACTCATAGTGCTTTTGTATTGAGCATAACTATAACTGTAATATTGCTCAATGCTAATCATTTAATACAATTTATTGACATTTACGGGTTCTAAAAAAAATATTAATTAATTGTTTTTAGCTTATAATAACTAACAGTCAAACCTCCTATAACGCCAAATTTATCCACGAGAGCGTAATATATTTTATCAAATAAAGAGCATTGACCTTTAATTAGGGCGGCAATGTTTTATATAATTACGAACCATGTGATTTGATATTAAGAATTTTGTAAAAAAAAAGGGATTTAGAGGAAGCGCTATAGGAATAGTATATAGACGGAAGTTTTTATATATATTTTTAAAAAAAAATATTGCAACTACTGATTTACTGATTATTTTTTATTTTACATTAATTTTATAATAGGATCCACCTTACAATAATTAGATTAGAATTAAAAAATAAGTGTTTCAAATTGAATAAATATTTATTATTTTCAAGGTAAATTAAACCTTGCAATTACTGTTTATTGATTATAATACTAAAAAGTATAAAATAATTAATGACTAACATTGAAGTCTGTTGAAACTGTTTTTTTTTCTATAGTTTCTTAATGGGTACCATAGAATATATAATTATCAGATACTCTTATTTATTTGTTAATAAGACTGTAATATAATATTCCACGTAACATTATAGTCGTAAAAGGGTTAAATATAATTTATTATATTATATTATAAGATAATTTATACAGTTACTGTATATAATAGGTCTACCGGAAGGTTCTATCAAGATCATGTTAGAGCAAAATCCTTTTTTAACAACATCGGAGATTGCAAAAAGGCTTGATTCAACTCAACAAACCATTTCGTACCATATTCGGAAACTAGGATTGGTGTGAAATATTCGAGATGGATGCCACATGAGTTACTGAGAAGAATTTGAATGATCGAGTCAACATATGCACATCGCCGCTTCATGGACCGGATGATAACCGGGGATGAAAAGTGGATTACCTATGAGAACATCATGAGAAGAAGAGCATATTGTGAAACCGGAAAACCTGCCCCTTCCACCTCTAAATTGAAGTTAAGCCTGAATAAGATAATGTTATGTATATGGTAGGACATTCGAGGACCAATACATTTAGAGCTTTTGAAACGAAAAGCTAAATTCGGAGAGGTACTGTCAGCAATTGGATAATTTAACAACATCACTCCAAGAAAAGAGGCCGGCGATGTTCAATAGGAAGGACATCATACTGCTTCATGATAATGGTAGGCCAAATACTGCTTTGGCGATTCGTCAGAAACTCGCAGATCTAATCTGAGAAATTCTGTCGCATCCACCATACTTCTCGGACCTAGCACCCTTCGATTATCACCAGTCTATATCCTTAAGATTTTTTTTGCAAGACAAAAAATTCAAAAACGAAAAAGATATCAGACAAGCACTGGTTCAATTTTTCGCCTCTAAGGAAAGGGTATTTTTTGAAAGTGGGATAATTATTGATACTGATAGATTGATAGAATCGACACTTGTAATAAAATACATCGTCTTTCGAATGGTTTTGTGTAAATATTTTAAGAAGCATTGTTCAAAATAACTATCAGGATGTTCGGAAAGTAATTTAGTTTTTTTATGAAAATGAGATTTTCTTATAGTGAATAAATATTTTATTAAATTATATATTGTCCATTTTGGTTTAATACATTTTGCCATCTTTCTGGCAGTAGCATGATTCCACGCTCATAATTTTTTTGTTCTTTGCTGGCAAAAAGCTGATCCAGGTGATTTTTGACCTCCTCATTTGAAGTAAAGGTTTTATCATCTAAAAATAATGTAGATACTAGAACAAATAATAATCAGAAAGTTCCAGATCTAGACAATATGATGGATGTGGCAGTATATCCTATCCGAGCTGTAAAAGCTTTTGGCGAGTTAACAAACTTGTATGAGGTCTCGCATTATCTTGGTGGAACACTATTGATTAATTGTGAACTTTTCAGTTTAAGTAAATCATTCAATTTGTCCAGCTGATATTAATATACACTTCTGAATTGATTGTTGTATTGTCTAGTAGAAGCTAAACAAAACGATTCCTTTGAAATCCCACCAAACAAATAGCATCATCTTTTTTTGATGAATATCGGCTTTCGAAGAGCTTTGTGCCGATTCATCTTTTTTACTCCATGATCTCTTGTATTTAACATTGTTGTAGACAACCTATTTTTCGTCCCCAGTGATGATGTGCTTCAAAAATGGATAATTTTCTCGACGTTTGAGAAGCAAATCACAGACGTCAACGCGACAGCACAAATTTCTTTCCGTAAAAACACGAGGAACCCATATGTTGGGCTTTGGGATTAGACCTAGGCGTTTTAAATGATCATGAACAGTCGAATTCGAAAAATTTAATCTCTCAGCGATCTCACGAGTTGTTATTCGCCAGTTATCAGTCTTTATCAGCTTCAACTGGCCTTCCAGAACGTGGTGCATCTTCAACATCAACATTTCCGAATCGAAATTTTGGCACTGGCGTTCTGTGATGTTTTTTTTTCTTGCTTGAACAGCATTTTTACCTTTTCGATAGTAAAAAGTAAAATATTTCGAGAATGCTGCATTTCACTTTCCATATTTGAAAGGATACTTACCAAAAACTACTGCGTAGAATCAATCGGACTTTACCACAAGTAAGCCTTGCTATATCAGCTCTCAGAATATATAATGATTATGCGACTTAAATGTAAAGTTGGCTGTGAAAAAATACAATTAAGTCCTCTGTTATGACTTTCCGTAAAAGCCAAAAAATAAATATTACATATTTCATATGAACACACTATAATATTCTATGCATAAACATCAGATATATTACATAACCACTAATTTCGACGCGAGTATGAATATTTTTTTCAGCAACTATCAATTTTCGTACGTAATAAGTATGCATATGAGGGTATTGAAAATGTTGAACTTTATCTGCAATGCGAGTTTAATAACCCCACAATGCAGCACACTGTGCACGATATGCCAAAATCATATTTTCTTCGAAGAAAAAATACTTTTTTTTTTTCGCAGCATTAATTATAATTGCATAGCGATCTGCTAATTATACGCAGGCTTTCATCTAATGCCATAATTCTTTGATGTTGAACTTTCATGCGGTTGCCGCAGCCTACATCCGGCGTTAGATGCACTGAATCTTAAACTGTGATTATATATTATTATATAAAAAAAAACTATATCAATTTTCATAAATTATTTATTATATTGATTACTGATTGAATTAATTATTTTATGGTTTTATATTAATAATTTAAGAATCATTCGCACCGATAGAGTTCGATGACCCCCGTCCGCATAAGTGAGTCAAATAAGATCTAAGGCTTTCGCAATGGATATTGGTATAACGGTGGTTCCGCCATTGATGCGGCGAAAGAAGTCTGCAATGTTGGAAAGTGGTCGGGGCCGCCGCCGACGGACGCTACCGATTTTGGGCATCGTCGAATCCGACGCAATTATAATAAAATAATAAATCCATTGTATCGGGGTAATTGAAGAGTCGCACATTCGTCGGCCATATCTGCACTATTGTATCCGCATTGCACTCGTCTAGAGTTTTCTGCAATAGTGCAGTATGTGTGCCATCGTGATACTTTCTTCACAGCTGCGAGCTCGCCAAAGAAAGTAGAGTGAAGATACATTTATAGAGCAGGCCGCAGGAACTTCAGTCTGTAGTCACATAACACTTATTATTTGCAGATATTCCATAATCGATAAACAATAAATATAAATCATTACTTTACTCGAACCAAAATTAATATTTTTCTCGTATATTATGTAAATAAATAATAGTATTGGTTTTTTAATTACTAATAAAATTGTGGTAATTTTTAATTACTCAAGAATATTATTATATATATTAATAATTAAGAATTATATATTAATTAAATCATTCTATCAATTTAATTTACATTTAAAAAGTGTAACTTGAATTTTTTCAGGCTATAAATTATTTAAAAATCATTTTTGAGCTTTATCTATAATAACAAAACTACTGTAAATTAAAATGAATAATCTCCTATTATACTTTTATTATAAATACATATAATCTTAATTTAAAAGAATATTTTTGGGATGAATTTTATATTTATTTAAAATTTCAGCAGTGTTTTACGAGTTTTCAATATGATTTTTATTTATAATTAAATAAAAAAAATATATGCCATTTGCAAATATATATTTTTATACATCAGTGCTTTTCAAACATTTCATATATATCGAATAATACAAAGTTTTTCGTATCTCGGCAAATAAAAAAGTAGTCCTCTTGATAAATTGTGGTAATGTTTATTCAATTGATATCGTCGTGACGAACTGCTTCTATTGAATTCTTCGACTTCTTGCTGCATAAATCGACAAAGATTATTAATATATAAATAGTAAAGAATATTATTTATATATTAATATTCTATTAATATTATTAAAATCATTTTTTGCAGGATTTTTATCCAAAATCTATTTCAGCTTTAGACAGAAGCAAAAAATGGCAAGATTTAATCAGAAAATGTCTTGATTTTTTTTAAATTACGTAGATTGTATGATTCTAACTGTCCCAATTTTGCGTTGTTGTTTTGGGACACTTATGCTTGACGTATCTTGACATCGATCACCTTATTAGATGCTTACTTTATTGCTGGCAGACAAAAAGGTTTCATGTGTTTGATACGTTTGACGATTAAGATTTTTGATAAAAAATTTAATACCACAGCCTTCGTATTCGCCGCACATGGTTCCTTTTGATTTATTACAATATTCTAAAATGAAAATGCGATCTATAAGATGTATTTGATTATTAAAGTAATAGATTTTTTATAGGAAAACCTTGTATATATTTAATTATTCAATATAATTTAAAGCAACATTTTGTATTGTAGAAAATCCGTTATTATTTTTTAGTATTTTTTTTTATAGAATACGTATTAATAATTATTTCTAGATGTTCTCTAAACAAAGACAAAATATTTTTAATGCTTCTAATCACTATTTTGTGGATTATTTACTATTTTCTTATATGAATATTACAATATTTCCATACGTCATCTAATTTTCTTTGTTTTATTAATCAGTGCACTGTAACTGATTTTTCTGTTACCACGCTGTTAAAAAATTCGAGCATGCGTGGTTTCGTATCAATGAAATCGATTTTCAATCAGTGGTATATGTGTCACAAGAAGTCAAGTTTAGAGTGTCCGATTTATGGTACTCGATGTAATGTTTGGTGCACGAGCTGTTACAAAACCGTGCCCATGACCGGCAGTTACCTCTTCGCCAACTCACTATCGCCAATACCGACCGGCCCGAGACGCTACTTTCCCATCATTATGTGCACATGTACGTTCAGCGTATACAGGATGATCGCTCATAGCGAAAAAAAATAGCATCAATCTAAAGATGGATCGGGGAATCGTGTCGAATCTCTGGATTTTGCGTCGGCAATGACCTTTTGTTTGATTTAAGCCGCTTGCATAACCGTTACGGCGTTGACATTTAGCCGAAGACATTACACAACTCTCCCGCTCTCTCTCGCCGTCGATCTCGACAATGGCGATAAGCAGCCTCCTATTGAATTTTGCGCAGAGTCTCGACCCAACGCCCACGGACACTCTTGCTGCGAGACTTTCGCGGACGTACCTAAGAGTAACAGGACTTGGATCGACGCAACCAACAACACGACTGATATTGCACCTGTAGCCGAGTTTAATGCAATTTATTAACATAATATATATTAAGAGATGTCGCCGGTGATTGTTTTCTCTTTTTTTCCGAATAGATTGAACGCATGCGCAAAAGTATTCTCGAATATCCGCGCGTGTTCTTGCAGACCAGTGTTTATGGTCGCAAGAGCGAGTTGCACAAGAAAAGTGTTACGAAACTGTGGCAATGAACTCGAGTGAACCTGTCCAAAGAGGCTGTTGCCGTATAAAAGCGATCGACAACCATCGTGCAATAAACACATGCATAAAAAAAGGATCGATGGATCCAGTTATTCGTATGCAATGCGTGATCTGAGGTAAATTCTGATTTAATCGTACGGTAAGTTAATTAATGGTAATTGCGGCAACATTATTAAAATCGAATGTAGTCACGATCTGCGGTCGATGAGCTGTATCATATTTATCTAAAAAAAATATTTATTAAAACTAGTTGGATGCATTGTGATACACAGTATCCTGATGCAATTACATTGCAAATACGTCAAAGGTAAAACCGCTCATCAAAAGCTATAAAATACGCCGCCGCAATGACTGTTATAAACTAGAAAAGCCTTTCACAAATTCCTAGAAGACGGAATGGCTATAGGATACGTGAGGAAAATAGCTATAAATATTTTTTTTTTAATACGGTCGTATAAGCTCGAATTTATCGATCGGATTATGTGTGATTTTGACGGTGGTCCTTCGTAGTAGTATGTGGGACAGTTCGGTCACCGGCACACATCGGACACACCGCAGCATGGCCGCTCTTCGGCGACGTGATGTGGTTGCTTATGCAATTTAACACCATACAGAAATCCGCCGATTTCCTTTTGAGTTTTTCTTTTGAACACACAAAAAAAAATTGGCGTGCATCGCACACCGTTATGCATCGCACGATTAAAAATTGGCAATGAAAATTATGTGGAAAGTAATTTATTTCGCAACGAGCGCCATCTTCGTCTGATAAATAAAGCCGAAGCAATGAACTTGACTGAGCGCAAGTGAGGGTTACGCCAGTTCAGTGTTCCACATAGGTGAGCACGACGACGCCAGCGCCATTTTCTATTCGATTCGCGGTGGTTTCATTGTGCGAATAGATCAACGAAAGCAATTAAATCGTTTTTAGATTCCGTACCTTGACTCAAAATGGCGGCCGACGCTATTCCGTGCGAATTTACGACGTCTGCATTTTTTTTCGACGATTTTGTTCGAGCGCCGATCTGTAAATAAAACATATAATAAACTTCTAGCCAAGATAAATCATTTTTTAATTAAGAATCTGTTAATTAACTTATGCATATAAAAATAAATGTTTTAATTCTCAATCAAGTATTAACATTCCTTATCCAAAAGATACTTTTAAGACAGAAAACAGCCGAAAATCTAATAGTTAAAAAAAAATAATCAGAATATTAATTAAGATATATCATATTTATAACATAATAAAATTGAATGCTTACATTATATAATAGTTTATGCAATATATCATTACAATTATTATTACCAGAGCCAGTGTCATGGCTTGTAGGTAACATATTATTATACGATAATGTATCGCGACTAAGATATGTTAGTACTCGGATAGGTAAGCCTTTCAAATACAACTGGGAATTCAGGGAATTCTTTATGACACTGGAATGGAAGAGTTGGTGCGTTGGAATTAATTAATTTAAAGCGATCTATCTGTTGTTGAATAAATAATTATAAATTTCAAAGAATCTGAAATAATATTATTGGATTGTAGGTAACATACATATTATTATAAGATAATGTGAATTAATCGAGACTGAGCTAAGTTAGTACTCGTATAGGTAAGTAAGACTTCTAAATAGAACTATGAAATCAGATAAATCTATGAATAAAATATGACACTGGACAGGAGGAATGTGAGTGGAAGAAACCCGTTACCTGGATTAATTCATTTAATGCGATTTATTCTTCATTGATTAAATAATTATAAATTTTAGACCAACTGAAATAATATTTAAGTATACCAGTGTCATGGCTTGTAGGTAGCATACATATTATTATACGATAATGTAAGTGTGATAGCCACTGAACAAAGTTAGTACTTGATTAGGTAAGCCTTTCAAATAAAACTGTTAATTTAGAGAATTCTCTATTATATTGGGCGGGAGGGATGTAAGTGAATGCGGAAGTAGTGAGACTCATTACCTCCGCATAAAAATAGTTATGTAGGTAGTTGGTGCGTTGGAATTAGTTAATTTAATGCAATCTATCTTTCGTTGAATAAATAATTATAAATTTCAAACAAATATAATATTAAAATGAAACAGTGTCATGGATTGTAGGTAACATACAATCAGGTTGATCCTTCGGCGATAATCTATGAATTCTTTATGAAATTGGGAGGAATTGAGAGACTCATTATCATTGCATCTTTAAAATCTTTATATGGGTGAGTGAACGCTTTGGATTTTATGTTATCTTAAATTAGTTCAATTGTTTTTTGCATAAGTTCCACAAATTGGATTAAAAAATAATTCTGTATCCATGTTTTGATCTAAAATATGAAAATTAAAAGATTGAGTAACAATGGAAATACGCACGTTCGTTGCTGATTTTTTTTTTATATAAAATCTCATTAATTATTATTATAAAACAATTGTTTTTCAAGAAGATATAATTTTCGGTCTTTCTTCTAAGAAATTATATATAATATCTCTACATGAGGGAGTATATATGTTTTTGTTTTTGTTGGAGCGCTTCCCTTTCGGGTATATCTCCTTCATGGATGTTTTGCTTAACCCCTAAATAATCAATTTATTTGCCGCAAAGTATGTGCTGGTCAAATTTACCCAATGCATGATTTTACCCTCCAGTAAAAAGCGACTTTAATTATTAAATTATTTAGGTTTTGGGATATTGTTTGTTGGTCAACTATTCGTTGTACCTTTGTTAGTTAACACAATGCCTACGGGGCGAATCGCGGTCAAACTTGCGCTGGGGCGGGGCGCATTCTCCGAAATTTGGTGAAACGTCGTCTTTTACATAAAAAATCATAATATTGAGCCGAAAATTAAATTACTTAAACATCAACATTTTCTGGATAGTTCAATTTAAAAAAAAAAAATCACTAAACATTTTGGGAACGTAATTGATTTTGTCGGCTAGCGTGTGTTATGCGCGCCCCGGACATACACAAAAATACGCTTTTGACGTGGAATCCACTTACTCCGTAGGCAATGTGTTAATATAAAATAAATGCAGATTTGGGAAGGAATAATTCCTGTCCGGAAATAGGTCCGAGGTTAACCTATTCCTGTCTTTACTTTGGCTGGAAAGGTTTGTAGATTTCTTCTGATTTTTCTAGAATGGCCCGTGAACGTCCGATGAAGGGGCTACTATAAATAGAAAGAGTATTTATAGATTTATTGTCGATGTTTTTTAAGTTTTTGCAAAAATCGTGCATGTTAGTTCGTTTCATGTCTTTTAGGATCATGAAATTTCTTACATAATATCGTGCCTGAAGGGCTTGATTTAATTTTTCTACGTGAAAAGAGGATGGCGGCGCTTTTTACGATTGTGATTCTCCATCTTTCAAACTATGCTTCTAATAAATTGATGTTTGCTCGCAGAGCTTTCGTTGCTATCTCTTGGCGAGCTCTTGGAATTGGGATGTCTGCGGTGTATAATGAGAGCACATGAGTGAGTTTGGATTCTACTTATGTTTATACCCCAGCGTATGGATACAGGGTTGCGTGGGGTATGCAACCCTCGAGAAAAGAAGGTCGTTTTACTTGGCAAAGCACTTCTTCAAGCTGTTGGTTAGCGCAGTACATAACCTCCTTGTACTGTGCGAGTTGCCCTTATGGGCGCCAGCTCACTACGGTGCTTATTCTTCTGTCAAATGCAAGGACAGGTGTTCTCAGAAACTCTCTGGTAACCAGAGCTATTATTCTGTTTAACCACTTGGCTAATCATGTTGATATTTTCGCATTGACTTTATGAAAAATAAAAAAATAAAATAAAATACTATGCAAATCATTGAAATATTTGATTCATCTCAATTCAAAGGATTTGATTATTTGTTAGTTATGATTTGCAGCTCGAAAGCACCAAAATTTCGCACATCATCGGCTCTTGGACCTGCAGCTAAATTCGCTGCGTCTGTTCCCATTCCGCGGCTATAGATCCATGCACCGGTTCCACGGCCAAGCATGAGACGCGTACACCCCACGAATAAATCTCTTTCAGCATTACCATAAGGTCATTATCTTCCGAAATCATTGGCAGTGTTGCGATCCGCCCGCCGACTGTACGGCCAGTCAATGAACTCCAAGTTCGCGCTCCAAATTGTGACGGGCTTCTCTCTCGCTAGAAGAAAACGCAACGCGTTCACTCTTCGCCGATGCCACTTTTGGCCATCCGCAGTGGCGGCGAGAGAATTACTTACGATCTCCTCCTACCAGTGCTTCGGATGTCGAAACAGACGTCGAAATTGTTTATCAATGTAAAAAGCGAACGACGAAGCGTTGAACCCGCGTCCGACTTTATTTTCAATTTTTTCTTTCGTCTCTGCCCGGACGAGGTCTTAATACAAGTTTGATGATAATTGATCGACGATTAGATCAATTTAAAAATCGCAATGCGAATATCAATCATCGTCATACCATATCGAAAATAGGATGACTATGTTAAAAATGTATTTTTTTCCCATCCCGATGAAAATATTTTATTCATAGATGTCACTACATCGAATACAAGCCCGCTAGGTAACTCTGGTTTGTTGACCTTACCGATTTTTTTTTCATATCGAGATCGTGATTTAACATTTTAACTATCGTTTAGATCTTCGATATTAAAAGATAAAACGATGAAAAAAAACGTATGGGAAACTATGCAACGCAATAATAATGTATGAAAAAAAAATTGGGGACCTCGACGCGCTAGCGCACTCCAAACCCAGAACGCATTAATTATTTGCGAATAATTTCAATTTGCTTCTATATCGTGTTTAGCACTGAAAATAGGCAATAATCTGCCCCCACCACTCGCTTCATCGAAGAGAACTTTGGAAAGTATGACATTGAACTTGAGTGAACTCGATTCGTACTCGCATTTCACACTCACACCATTTCATAAGAAACGAGTCATCCATTATGACAGTTTTGGCATAATTGTCGTAATTTTTTACGGCATTTTACCATAATGACCTTAAGCTAATTACTACATATATATTTTTACCTAGATTATACGAATTAATTGACGGCACAATGCAAATTTTAATAAGACATATTTTAAAATGCTTGATTCTTCTTAGATTACCGTCGATCTCTATCGCAGTGTTACATATTTTTTAATCTACGTACGTACACGTTGGGCATACACCCAAAAATTTGAGTTCACTTTTAAGTAGGCATCGTCTCATAGCCGGTCGGACAAGTTTAACATAACGGTGCGTTGTTATTTGTACTTTTTTTCTTACGGGGTCTAAACCACATTTGTGACCCTACTCTCAAAATATCGTCTTGTTGATGCTGGATTATTATTAATTTTATTTTATAATGATTTTGCTGCATGCACGTAATAAAGATGAGCAGGTAGTAGAAATATTAGGCAATATTCTTAATTTTTTTGCGTAAACAAGTTCCTTTCATTTTTTCACGGATAGAATTGTAAAACGATAAGGCAGGTATATAAAAGATCCTTTTCAAGGTCTGGACCTAACAGTAAAATAGAATTTGCGCAAGAAAAAACAACAAAGATCTGAGAATAAGATTTACAGTGGGATGCCAAAAAAAATGTTTTCAATAGACAAAGGACTCAGACATTTACGGTAAATATTTTTTTAGAAAATACCGCAATGCATAAAATAAATATATATTTAAAATTTGAGTTGTTAAATATTATTTTAAAAGCTGTTATTAATTTTATTTGGACAAGAGATAGCGAATTTGCAACATTCTTGTCGCCATATAGTAATTTGTTGTTCTTCATTTTTACGATTATTGCCTTGAAAACGGAAAGTGTCCATAGAGATTGAACGCAATTAGTTTTATTGCCGGTTGTAAAAAAACTTGCGATTTTCAAAGTTGGGCAATAAAACCCAACGGTCCCTTTTACTTCTAGGTATCCAACCTTCGAACGCGATGCCGCCAAATATTTTTCGGCGTAGTCACATTAGCAAAGCAATTAATGCCGATTGTATTCTGAAAACATGTCTTCGGAGCAGGTAAAGTTTTTTGAAATAACGGGATGGCAAAATCAAGTATGTCAACATGACAGGTCGAGGTCAATTTGCTAAATTTATTGTATTTACCTCGTATTTATGAAATAAATAAACAAAATTGAATACAAATACGTGTATTGATAATAATGATCTTGAACAAAATTATTGGAAAATTAATTTCGTAAGCTTTTAGTAAGAAAAAAAATAATATCATCATAATGGAAAAAAACTATTTTTTATAGTATTCTAAGAATTCATAATTAATATAATAAGTATTATTATTGTTAATCTCTTCCACTCCATAGGCCAGACGTATTGAACCAAGTTTTTTTATTTAATTTAAAAACAATAATGCCACATACAAAAAATATATGTAATCCTCTTATTTTATGATAATGGTATATTAATTACATAATAGTGTACAGCAGAAGACAACTACAAACCATCGCCCTATATACACCCATCTTTTTTTTGATTAAATCTTGATTTTTAGACATGCGCACAGCTGCGGGAATTTTTAAGAATAACGGTTAGGGTATATCTGGACGACA